>JBBBDQ010023700.1:0-12967 GCA_037127315.1 Ascarosepion bandense
ATTTAGATTTGTTAGAGGTGTTAGTGGGGACCTCTATAATTTATGATAAATATTCACAGCTCTATAAATTATATATCGAGCATTGTTTTAAATTAATGTTTTGGACGTTGTAAGAATTCTTTCTTCGTTCGGTATTCCCTCGGATATATATATATATATATATATATATATATATATATATATATATATATATATATATATATATATTACGTCTAAGAAACACGACTCATATAAGTGAAGAATCCGAAAACAAAGGACTTGAAGGTAAATCCCAATAGGATCTTATTAATATTAAATTGATCAAGTCAGAGGGCTCATATTAATTTAATTTATTTATTTACAGATCAATGTTTATTCCATGTAAACAATTGAAATTTTCAAAAATGTATGGCTATGTCGACGAGTGAATACTTTATTAGAGATATAACAAAGGGTTATGGTAAAATAACTTTTGAGATTTATTTTAATTTAATTTCCTAATAATTAATGTAAAATAAAAATTCTTTAAAATGGTTGTTTGTTCTTAATAGCTGTTTAATTTTAATATATTATATAATAACTTCTCATTCTTAAATCTCATTTCAGTCTCTAGGTAAATATTTAAAATAATTTATTTTGATATCAACATTTTCGGGCCCATTTTAAATTGTAACCATGAAAACTTGAGCCGGTCTGTTGTCTGAGTCATTTTGTTTACGCACGCGCACACACACACACACACACACACACACACACACACACACACACACACACACACACATATATATATATATATATATTTGAATTTATTTTTAATGTTTCTATTTTCACTTCCGTCACCAAATGGCAACATACTGTTCAGTAAGCTAGACTCCGGAATGTTTTTTTTTTACTTTCTTCCTTTTTTTTTTTTGTTACTTTTAGTTTTTTTTGTTTATACACACAGAGAAACAAATAATTTTTTATTTTATCATGATATTTTGTTATCGCTTATGAGACGAGTGTTAATTTAAGCCTTGAATTGGATTTATGTCGAAAATTTGAATTTTCACAAACACACACACACACACACACAAACACACACCCACACACACATACACACACACACACATATATATATATATATATATATATATATATATATATATTATAAGGAAGCTAAAGAACAGGTAGATTAAATCCACTGTGCAAACATTCTCTTTTATAAATAGTTTAGCACTGAAATTCATCTCACATTATTCAAACTTAACATGGGATGAATATAATATTATAATGGCGACTAAGACATCCGTTCTTATCCTGGCAAGAACAATGGATAAAAAGTAATTCTGGTGACCAATTTGACATTAAATGTGTGCGTTAGGCTCTTTGGAGTTTTCCGATCTCATTGGTTTAATTACTTTATATAACCTCATCGCACACTATGACATTAACACACATGACATAGGTTATATAGACATGATGGACTTATGCTAGTACAAAATTCCACATTCTAAACCCGATAAAATTAAAATGTCTAATCACTAGAAGATTCAAAAAGTCTAAACCTAAAAGTAATAATCAACATCGATTTAAAATTAATAAACTTCTTTGATGTAACACTGGACTTATTAAATGATACTTATCAGCAATACAACCCAATGAATACACATTATACATCCACCCAATGTCTAATTTCTCCCCAGAAATATAATAAAACCTGTATTATCCATAAAACACAAAATTAATAAAAACTGTTCGAGTGAATAAGTATTTTATAAACATAGTGATTTTTATAATAATGTCTAATGAATAATGTCTATAAAAGCATATCAAATACATAAAAGTTTTGACTATGAAAGGAAAAATAGAAACAGAAAAATCATTTGTTCTACACACTCCTTTTAACCATATGGTTAGCACTAAGTTCGGGCTGAAATTCCTCAATTTAATTGAGAAACATTTCCGTAAAATAACCTTCTAAGTGAAATTTTCAATAAAAATAGTTGTACAAATTATCTACAAAAATTATTAAAAATTATAATAACAAAATCTTAAATCAGTATGTAAACCAAAGTAACAATAATTATTTAAATAATGAAAATAACAATAATAATACAAATATATGTAACAGTAGAAATCTTAACAATTACCCACTTGAACATAGGTGTCTAACAAATTCAATTGTATATCAATGTACTATATCATCATATCAAAACCCAACTATTAAAAACGTTTACAATAAATGTACTAAGAACATTTTTAAGCAGTGTTTGTATTTGCATTTAAATTCCTTAAAAAATAACACGTACCGAAGCCAAACATCACTTTCTGCGCGTTGTTGGAACTTAAAAGATACAAATAAAAACCCCAAAGTAATATGGAAATTTCTGGAAAAAAGGGTTCTGTAAGTCGTTCTATGACATCTGCCCTTTATTCCCTGAATAAAAGCTGCAGATTTTAGGGTTTCCCTAAAAATAAACTACTACTGATTCGTAGGGATGAATTGACGGTTGTATGTAAACATCAAAATATATTTCTCTAAATTTTAATTAATTACAATTGTTTATTTATCACTTATGTTCCAATATAACTTAAAAATTAAAAATTGTTTTACTAAAATAAATAACTCACACAATACTGGTTTGATTTTCTTAGATACAATATACCTTCGTGTTACGAACGGGGTGTTTGTCTTATAACTAAAATGCCTTAATTTAATGTATGATTCATGGTCAGCGGACAAATGTGTGTGTGTGTGTGTGTGTGTGTGTGTGTGTGTGTGTGTGTGTGTTTGTGTGTGTGTGTGTGTGTGTGTGTGTGTGTGTGTGTGTGTGTGTGTGTGTGTGTGTGTGTGTGTGTGTGTTAAATTGAATCTTTATTATATTCTAACATCTAGTCAACAGGGATTTAAATTCTGAATTTAAGTATTCAAAAAATCTGCCTTGTGGTGGCACTTCAGCAACTAAATTTAATTAGCAACTGTCGTTAAATACGTTGACTATTTTTCACACAAGTAAATGACAGAATAAAATTAAAGAACAAAATAAAAACGTATCTCAGTCTAACTCCTTCCCTTTTATTAAAGCTTCTTCAGAGATTGAAGTTAAAGTAAATTTTTTAAATAAGTATCATTTAGAAGATTAGATATAAAGAATATAAAATAACCGAAAAGAATGAATCTGAAAACATTAGCATAAAAATTCAAAATCAATTTTTATTTTTTTCTTCACAATATATCAAATGTAACATGAAAGAACAGGCATAAAATAAATTAATATTTTATTACATAAAAACAGAAAAAAATATTTTTACTAACTTCTCGTTAATAAAAATATTTTCTGATTCTTTGAGCAAGGAAAAATAATTTCAAAACAAAAATATTCAACCGATAAAATTCTGCTGGAGATCGAATGAAAGAAAAACAGTTTGTAGAAAAGATATAAAACCTTAATAATGACACAAGACTAAGCATCCTTTAAACAACCAAAATATTAAGTGTAAATAAAGAGTACATTGAACATGTTTAAAACCTTTTACAACTTAACGTTTCTGTCTTCTGACATTCACGCTCATCTTCTTTTTTTGTATTAGTTTATTTTTAATCGTAGTTAATTATTAACAAAAGTAAAAACGTATAGTTATATATATATTGTTTCATATTAAACATCGATTCTGTGTCAGAATGAATGTATATTTTTGTCAACTGATAATCGTACATTTTAAAAAAACAAGGATGAAATATCAGTGCAAACGATATCAGGTACATTCACAAACATGTAAAAGCATCTTTAAATTGAAGGAAAACAAATCAATCACTGAGTGATGATTTTTAAAAAGCATGCGAATTGAAGTACATTTTGCTACACACCTTAGTTTTCTTTTTGTGTGTGTGTGTGAGGGCTTCTTTTTTACTGCCTTTTTTCTTATTTGCAACGTCTGAGAAAATTCGAAAGAAACTGAACTCAAAATGGCGCTACACGTATATACGTTTCAAAACACGTGGTTTATTATAGTGAGTCGATTAAAACACGGCTATAAACGCTCGTATCACTGGATCAATCTGAAACATCAACTTCCGCTTAGTGGATCGTTTTATGACTGTCAATTACACTCCCTGCCTCAATTCTCCCCTGCCTATTTTGGGTTCCATTGTTCATCCTTCAACGAATAGTACACAAGGGGAATAGAAAGCAATAAGTAAATATTCATTTCAAGCAAGTGTTAATTTTAAATTTAAAAACATTTTAAAATGTTTCATTACGCCTCTCCACTTCCAAAATTTATTGCCTTTTGATTGTTAAAAAGATATTTTCTTGTTTTTTGTCGAACTTACATAAGTGTTCTTTATGTTAAGATTAATTTATTTCTTGTTCGTTATTTGGAACTTATTTTCTGTCACTAATCTTGTCCAAAAAACACATATTTATCTTCTTTTAACGTTTTTATAAATGTTACACAAAAAATATCAATGATTAAGTTGATGTTCCATTTTAACGATCCAACAATTTTTGTAATGTTTATGTATCAGTTTCACTGAGACAATAGCGTGTGGAAGAGTTAGAATCAGGAATAATTGCTTGGGGTGCGAGGACAGAGTAAGAGTGATCAGGAAGATAGTAGATAGCGATGGATATTGCACTTAATATTTTAATGAGGATTAAATTTGCAAGCATCTTACATTCGTTATTAAGCGTTACAAATCCGCATAGCTTATTACTTTCTTTCATCTAAAATACTTAAAACTATTCTTGAAATTTATTCATTTAGATAACACTTTATAAAAATATATACATTCATACCAATACAAACATTTTTCTTAATCATTTCACGTCAATCAAGTGTAAGGACCGCCACTGGTGCGTAGGGGGTTAAAGTGAGAGGAAAAACAGAACAAGAGATGTCGAAGAAAAGATAAGAGATGGATGGGAATTAAGTAGATAGAAGATGGCAATAGACGTTGCATTTAAATTTTAAAAATGAACACAAAATTATAATAATCATAAGTTATGTTTTTAAAAACCGTCAATAGAAATGCTACAACACTGTCAGCGTATTACAGAAAAGTTAAAGGAAGTAGTTAAGTCTTTTAAATTACTTGGAGAATTCATTTTAAAAAGCAGTAAATATAAAACGTTAGAGATTGGTGCAGAGTCTTTACGTGGAAGAAAGATTATACGTTCTAAGTTTAAGCAGTGTAACAAAATAAAAATTAAAATACACAAGGTGATTAATAGACGTTGATATAATTTAAAATACCTATTGTGTTACCGGCCATCTGACTAACTTATTTATTAATATGTTATTTTTACTTTCCTTTCAATGCAGCTTTTAGTAGCCAAGTCTTATTTTGTTTATTTTTCTTTTCCCCTGTGATGGTGTGATTATCCACGTTTTTAAATAAATTATTTCGTTTCTTTTTCTATAATGATTTATGATAAGGGTTGACATTTTTGGATGAACATATATATATATATATATATATATATATCAGTAAAAGGAAATATTTGTAAATAGTTCTACAAGATCCTAGTAATATCGTTTAAATATCAAAATAGATACAACAGATAGCTCAGTGTAAATTTTACAGAAAAGATATTTATTTATTTATCTGCAAATTCAGATTACATTTAGTGTGGTAGCTATTTAAACATATCAGTTTGAGTCATGCAGTTTCAAACCCAGTCAAGCAAAGAATGGAAAAATATCCCTGTACTGGCAGCAAGGATTAGTAAATGAAGGGGTGAGGAACGTTGGTTACGATAGGGTCAAGCCGAGGATAATCTACTTCCCTTTTAATAGTAGTAATTGCCTTTGGATGGTGGAAGGTATGTGGTTTGATCATTGGGTTAGTGGTTATAAGTAGAAAATAAAAGCTACGAATTCACCAAATTTAAAATCTAATCTATGTTAGAGGCAAAATCTGTTATAGATAAATTGAAGACGAAGAGAATTAGTAAAGTTTAAGTTTAAATCTACGGTGGGGATACATGTTAATAAAGTCATTAAGTTTATTCAGAATTACATTCTGGTCATGAAATTTCAAAATCCTTATTTTTCTTTTAAACATAGATTACATTTGTATACAGACTGGTAAATTGCTTGCCGTGCCTATCAGCTTCTACTCTATTTTGTTTTTGGGCTTTCTTCATCAATCCCCAGTATTTTCAGGAGTGGCCTGTCTGATACCTTAACTTAAGGTTAGTATAGGAGTCCCTGTGCGTATAAAACATTTGTTTCCAAGTTCGCAACAAAATTTGGTTTTACGTTATGTTTTTCCTTGTTTTCTTTGTGGGAGATGCTACATTTACCTTCAGCTGAACATTTTTCTCTGGTTGCGATTACAGGAGTGCATAATCTCATGCTTTGTATTAGATTCACTGAAATTTTCAAACTGGTTATTTTGGGAGCTAATGATCTTGTACATATTATTAGTACAGGAAAAACCCAGAATCTTAATCGTTGCTCAAGGGTTTATTGTTATGAAAATATTTACTTTTTAATTTAAGAAAGAATTTCCCAATGTTAACGGTTGATAGTCTACAGAACGGGATGGGTTGAATCATATAATCTTTCTTTTCCTATGTTCGCCTTCTGCAATTCAGATATATTAACGGTATCGTTATAGATATATTGTTTAATATTAATCATTGATTCTGTGTCAGAATTAATGTATATTTTTTCTTAACTACTAATCGTACATTTTTTATACAAAAAAGATGAAATATCAGTGGCAAACGATATCAGGTAGATTCACAAACATCTAAAAGCATCTTTAAATTTAAAAAAAAGAAATCAATCGCTGAGTGACGATTTTAAAAAAGCATACAAATTGAAGTACATTTTGCTTACACCTTTTACTGCCTTTTTTCTTATTTGTAACGTCTGAAAATTTAAAAAAACTGAACTCAAAATAGCGCTACGTATATACGTTTCAAAACACGTCGTTTATTATACTGACTGAGTCAATTAAAACGCGGCTATTTATATACGCCGAGTCACTGGATAAATCTTAAGACATGAACTTCCGCTTTGTAGATGCCGTTATGCCTATGTCTATTACATTAATTTTCCCCTGCCCATTTTCATACTTTGAATAGTATACAAGGTTAAAAATTAGCAATAAGTAAGTAACTTTAAGAAAGTGTTAATTTTAAATTAAAACATATTTTAAGACTGTTTTGTGGCACTCTCCCCTTATACATATATTGCCTTTTGAATGTTCAAAAATATCTTTTCTTGTTTTTTTGTCGAACTTAAATAAACGTCCTTTGTGTTAAGATTAATTTAACTTTCATTTCTTGTTCGTTATTTGGAACTTATTTTCTGTTACTTACCTTGTCCAGAAAACACATATTTGTCTTCTTTTAATGTTTTTATAAATGTTAAACAAAATATATCAACGATTAATTTGATGTTCTTTGACGATCCAACAATTTTTTAATGTTTTTATCAGCTTCACAGGGGCAGAAGTGTGGAAGAGTTAGAATCAGGAAGATAGTAGATGACGATGAATGTTGCACCTAATAATCTTATGAGGATTAAATTTGCACACATTTTACATTCGTTATTAAGTGTTACGAATCTGCATAGATTATTACTTTTTCATCTAAAATACTTCCAACTATTATTGAAATTTATTCATATATAGCACTTTATAAAAATATATAAATTCATACTAATACAAACATATTTGTAATCATTTCAAGTCATTCAAGTGTAGGACCGCCACTGGTGCGTAGGGGGTTACAGTGAGAGGAAAAACAAGGTCCAGAAGATGTCGAAGAAAAGATAAGAGATGGATGGGAATTAAGTAGATAGAAGATGGCAATAGACGTTGCATTTGAAATTTTTAAAATGAACGTAAAAAAGGTAAAATAATCATAGGTTATGTTTTAAAAAGTAAATACGAAACTGCTACAACACTGTCAGCGTATTACAGAAAAAAGGGGTAGTAATCAAGTTTTTTAAATTACTTGGAGAATTAGTTTCAAAACCAATTTAAAACGTTAGAGATTGGTAGAGTCTTTACGTGGAAAGAGAAATATACGTTCTAAGCTTAAGCAGTGTAACAAAATAATTACAAGATACAGGGTTGATTAATTGATGTTGACATAATATAAAATACCTATTGAGTTACCTGCCATTTAACTAACTTATATATATATATATATATATATATATATATATATATATATATATATATATATATATATAATTAAAAACAGCAGTAAAAAAAACAGGAATAGATTAGTAAATAATGCTCGCGGATCCTAGTAGCATCGTTTAAATATTAAGATAGATACAAGAGAGAGCTCAATGTAAATTTAATTTATCTGTAAATTCCGATCACATTCAGGGGGACATATATTTTAATATGTCAGTATTAGTCATGCATTGTCAATCCCAGTCAACCAAAGAAAGGATAAAGTTTCCTGTACCGGAAGCAAGTTAGTAAATGAAGGGGTGAGGAATGTTGGTTACGATAGGGCCAAGCCGAGGAGTATCGTAGTAGTAATTGTCTGATGGTGGAAGGTATGTGGTTTGATTATTGGATTAGTGGTTGTAGGTAGGAGGAAAAAAGCTGCCGATTCACTAAATTTAAAATTTAATCTGTAAGAGGCAAAATCTATTGAATAAATCGAAGGCGGAAGAGAATTGCTGAAATTTAAATTTTGCTCCGGTGATGATACATGCTAATCAATTTCTTACGTTTATTCAAAAGTACATTCTGATATTGAAATTTCAAAATTCTAATTTTCTGTTAAATATACATTACAGCTATTACCTAGACTATTAGGTACGTGTCGTGCCTATCAACTTCCACTATCTGTGGTTTTATGCCTTCTTTCATCGTTACTAGTCTTTCAGGAGAAGGATGTATGATACATTGTTAGGGTTAGTAAAATTGTTCCTGTGCGTATAAAATCTTTGTTTCGGGAATTCCTGCAACATTCCAAATATGCGTTATATTTTTCCTTGTTTTCTTTGGGGGGAGACGATAGCTTTATGGGTCACATTCATAGATCTACATTTACTTTCAATCGGACCGTTTCTGGATTTGCAATTACAGGATAGTATAATCTCGTGTTCTGTATTAGATTCACTGAAATAGTTCAAACTTTTGGGAGCCAATAATATTGTACGTATTATTAGTACAGGAATAATTAATCTTAATCGATTTCCTATTAAATATTTTACTCAGGGGGTTGTCATGAAGAAAATGTTTACTTATTAATTTAAGAAAAGACCTTCCCAATGTTAATGATTGATGATCTACAGAACAGGGGTTTGAATCATATAATCTTTCTTTTCCTGTGTTCCTCTTGATTAGATATATTAGCAGGTATAATGATAAACTAACTTATTTACCACTCACTAGTATATCTGAATGAATTTATTAGCATGTGTCGTCACCGTAGTAAATTTAAATTTCACTAATTATATCCTTCTCCCATTTATTCGTAATAAGGTTGCCTCTTACCTGATTGGTCCACTTTATTAGTGAATCCATAGCTTTTGCTCGCTTACGAATAACCAATAACACAATGAAACCTGACAACTTCCTTCTACTACCAAAAGAAATTTCTACTACAAATCTCCTCAGCTAAAACCTATCGTAACCAACATTCCTCATCCTTCTTTACTAACCTTGCTCCGGACAAGGGAATTTTTCTTCATTCTTTCGTTGCCTGTGGTTGACAATCTCGTCTCGACTATTTCAAGTCAAAAAAAAAAAAACATATTTTTATCTAAAAGCCCAATGCATTTCCTACTTACAATTTTATTCTATCCTATGCGGAAAATGCCGACACTAGCAGACGTAGCGAGGGAAATGCGTCATTTATAGGTTCTTACACTCTACCTAATGACCTCCGATTTTAATTCGGACACTATTACATATCCTACACACACATACACACACTCACACACACAGACATATGCGCGCATCCACACAAACATGTGTATGTGTACGTACATGTGTGTATTTGTGTGCATTTATCGAATCTGCTTATCACTTAAATAAAATAAATACTGAAACGCCCCCTTTCTTCCTCCTTGCTCGGATGAGAATCTTTCTTCATTCTTTAGTTGCCTGTGGTTGACAATCGTCTCGGCTTCTTCAAGTAAAAAAAAAAAACGTATTTTTATCCTAAAAAAGCCCAATGCATTTCCTAACAGTTTTATTCTATCCTACCGGTAGCAGCCGAGACTAATAACAGACATTAGGGAAACGCATATAAACCATGTTCTTTAAAAAAAGATATATCGCAAACACTTAATTTTAGAAGAGCAAAAGAGGGATAGATTTTTCATCTTTTAAGAAAAGTGAATCTTTTCAAAGGGTAATAATAATTCGGAGTAATTATTAAACAGAGTTTTTGTTATTTTCAGTATCTTGTCGCATTAAACTATTTCTAACAAAAATAAATATAAATGGTAGAATAAAATAATTCCAAACGGAAAAAAAATAAGTTTATATGTAAATATTGTTTAAACTTGTTTATTTCAGTTGTAGAGATACTTATGTATGTCGCTTGCCTGATAAAATCTGGATTTGACATGCCAAGAAATGTTTTAATAGAAATGTTATTTTGGTTCGATTTAGCAAAATAGATAAAATTATAATCGACATTTGCATAAGAGATTAATTGTTCAATAGGAGATACCATTAAGTGGAATTGTTGTTAAAACTGTTTTCTTTTAAAATATCACATAAAGAAGGAATCGTTAGTGATTTTACAAGAAAATGTAATTGTCAGGTATTATTATTCCTATTCAATCGTATAGTAATCATTTGAGGGCGCTTTTCCTGAGTTGTTTTGTAAACAGGACTTCTAACAATCGTATTATTATTATGTCATTTTCATCATATTTGGATTTCTGCTTTGGTCTCACTACCAACCAAGTCTGCGGGGAGACCTAAGGCAGGTCGTTACGTGTTGTTATGGCCCCATTTCATGTTTTCTATCTTCCCTATCATCCCTAGCGTTACATAGATAAAGTTTTCCTTAGTGTGTGGGCTGTACATAATAAGATAATTTTTTGTATATCTGCCAAAGCTGGGTTTCCAGGGATTCTTTCAATGTGTTGTTTTGTTCCATTTTTATCATTCCAAGTGCACCTATTATCACTAGCACTACTCTTGTTTTCAATTTCCACATTTTTTTCTATTTCAATTTCCAGGTCTTTATATTTTGACAGTTTTTCAAATTCCTTGGTTGCTATGTTACAATCCGCTGGACAAGCCATATCAATTAATAGATGATTTTCTCTTCTGGTTTTTAACAATAATGTCTGGCTTCCTGTTTGCTTCAAGTTTTCTGTCTGTGTAGATGGTGTAATCCCATAAATTGGTTACATCTTCTATTTCTGAAACCGGTGTTGGGTGATGATCATACCAGCGTTTATTTACAGATTTTCCATAGGGTTTGCACATTGTCCAATGTAACTGTTGCCCAACTCTATCGTGGCTATTTTTATATTCATTTAGAATAAACACAGAACAGCCTAAGATTATATGGTCTATTGTTTCTTGGCGTTTATCAAAAAACCTGACTTTTGGATCCATATTATTATGCATAATATTTGCCTGAAAGTTTCTAGTGAAAAGACTTTGGTCTTGTGCTGCAAGAATAAAGCCTTCAGTTTCAGACTTTAATCCAGATGCACATAACCATCGATGAGTATTAACTTTGTCAACATTGGGTTTATTGGCACGTTCTGGATATTGGCCATGCAGGGGTTTGTCTTGCCAGCGCTGTTTCATCTGTTCAAGAGCTTTATCTTTGGCTTTCATTTTCATATTTTTTGCCGCAATAGTTGGTTCTTGGCTTCTGTTTGGCTTTTCTACAGAATCTACTAACTGTAAATCTTGTTTGTATTTCTGCCTTCTTTCATTATTGAATATTTTTTCTTTCTTTCTTCATGTTGCCATACTAATTTTATCATCCAATCCTTTGTTGTTTCTATGTATGTTAGTAAGCCAATAGTTGTTGTCTTGTATGACAATTCTAGCTGAATAAGACCTCTTCCACCTTCTTTACGGGGTATGTATAGACGGTTTACATCAGCCTTTGGATAATGCATCTTATGCTTAGAAAGACGCTTTCTTGTTTTAGAATCCATTCACCGGATGTCGTTTAGAGTCCAGTTTAAGATGTTGAAACTATATTGGACAACTGGGATTGCAAGGCTATTAATGGCCATAATTCTGTTCTGAGAATTCTATTCAGTTTTTAATATCATTCGTAGCCTTCTATAGTACTCTTTACGCACTATTTCTTTCATTTTTCTTGGTGAATTTTTCCTCTCATTTACACCTAGGTATTTATAAGCTTCTTCTGGCATTAATTCTTTTCTTGTTACAGGAGGATCTAAGCTAATTGAGGATGTTTCTTGTATTGATCCACCTAAAACTGTAGCTTTAGCACATTTTATTCAAATTGAATTTCATTTCATCTTCTTCGCTGAAGCATTTACAGTTTGCAGAAGACCTTCCAGCTCGTTATCATTCTTAGCAGACAACTTTAAGTCATCCATGTAAAACAGATGTCTTATTTCTTTTAGACTTTTTTATAACAACATTCTGTCTTGTTAAGTTGACTGGTTAGTGCTATTAATGATCTGCAGACTAGTAAGTGACACAAAGTGTCACCTTGAAATATACCTTTTGTATGTTTATTTCACCTGAATGTCATGATTATTATTATTATTATTGGTGTTGTCTTCGTTGTTGTTGTTGTTGTTGTTGTTGTTGTTGTTGTTGTTCTTCTTCTTCTTCTTCTTCTTCTTCTTCTTCTTCTTCTTCTTCTTCTTCTTCTTCTTCATTGAGTTTCATATTATCTTTGTGTTATATGTAACTACTTCATCTAAGGAATTCCTCTAAATGAAAGTTTCAAGTTCTTTTAAGTAGTCTCCCTTGGATATTTTTAGAACTGATTGTATAAAAGAGATTTGCTTTGGTCCCAAATTAGAGAGCCTGTGGTAATGTTTATAAACTGTGCCG
>JBBBDQ010023704.1:0-11684 GCA_037127315.1 Ascarosepion bandense
AAAAAATGAGAAGAAATATTGCTGATTTTGTGATTTTTAATTTGAAAAAGAAGAAAATGAGAAGAAATATTGCTGATTTTGGGATTTTAATTTGAAAAAGAAGAAAATGAGAAGAAATATTGCTGATTTTGTGATTTTTAATTTGAAAAAGAAGAAAGAAGAAATATTGCTGATTTTGTGATTTTAAATAGAAAAAGAAAAAAATGAAAAGAAATATTGCTGATTTTGTAATTTTTAATTTGAAAAGAAAAAAAATGAGAAGAAATATTGCTGATTTTATGATTTTTTGAATTTGAAAAAGAAGCAAATGAGAGAGGAAATAGGGCTAATTTTGTGATTTTTTTTTTAAAAGAAAGAAAATGAGAAAGAAATATTGCTGATTTTGTGATTTTAATTTGAAAAGAAAGAAAATGAGAAGAAATATTGCTTGATTTTGTGATTTTTAATTTGAAAAAGAAAATGAGAAGCAATATTAGCGATTTTGTGATTTCAATTTGAAAAAGAAAAAAAATGAGAACAAATATTGCTGATTTTGTGATTTTTAATTTGAAAAAGAAGGAAATGAGAAGAAATATTGCTGATTTTGTGATTTTCAATTTGAAAAAGAAGAAAATGAGAAGAAATATTGCTGATTTTGTGATTTTTAATTTGAAAAAGAATAAAATGAGAAGAAATAGGGCTGATTTTGTGATTTTTAATTTGAAAAAGAAGAAAATGAGAAGAAATATTGCTGATTTTGTGATTTTTAATTTGAAAAGAAAGAAGAAAATGAGAAGAATATTGCTGATTTTGTGATTTTTAATTTGAAAAAGAGAAAATGAGAAGAAATAGTGCTGATTTTGTGATTTTTAATTTGAAAAAAGAAGACAATGAGAAGAAATATTCCTGATTTTGTGATTTTTAATTTGAAAAAGAAGAAAAATGAAGAAATATTGCTGATTTTGTGATTTTTAATTTGAAAAAAAAAAAGAAAATGAGAAGAAATATTGCTGATTTTGTGATTTTTAATTTGAAAAAAAAAGAAAATGAGAAGAAATATTGTTGATTTTGTGATTTTTAATTTGAAAAGAAGAAAATGAAAAGAAATATTGCTGATTTTGTAATTTTTAATTTGAAAAAGAAAATAGAAGAAATATTGCTGATTTTGTGATTTTTAATTTGAAAAAGAAAATGAGAAGAGTATTGCTGATTTTGTGATTTTTAATTTGAAAAAGAATAAAATGAGAAGAAATAGGGCTGATTTTGTGATTTTTTTAATTTGAAAAGAAGAAAATGAGTAGAAATATTGCTGATTTTGTGATTTTCTATTTGAAAAAGAAGAAAATGAAGAAATAGGGCTGATTTTGTGATTTTTAATTTGAAAAAGAAGAAAATGAGAAGAAATATTGCTGATTTTGTGATTTTTAATTTGAAAAAGAAAGAAAAATGAGAAGAAATATTGCTGATTTTGTGATTTTTTTTTAATTTGAAAAAGAAGAAAATGAAGAAATATTGCTGATTTTGTGATTTTTAATTTGAAAAAGAAGAAAATGAGAAGAAATAGTGCTGATTTTTTTTTTTGATTTTTAATTTGAAAAAGACGACAATGAGAAGAAATATTCCTGATTTTGTGATTTTTAATTTGAAAAGAAAGAAAATGAGAAGAAATATTGCTGATGTTGTGATTTTTAATTTGAAAAAAAGAAAATGAGAAGAAATATTGCTGATTTTGTGATTTTTAATTTGAAAAAAAGAAAATGAGAAGAAATATTGTTGATTTTGTGATTTTTAATTTGAAAAAGAAGAAAATGAAAAGAAATATTGCTGATTTTGTAATTTTTAATTTGAAAAGAAGAAAATAAGAAGAAATATTGCTGATTTTGTGATTTTTAATTTGAAAAAGAAGAAAATGAGAAGAAGTATTGCTGATTTTGTGATTTTTAATTTGAAAAAGAATAAAATGAGAAGAAATAGGGCTGATTTTGTGATTTTTAATTTGAAAAAGAAGAAAATGAGTAGAAATATTACTGATTTGTGATTTTCTATTTGAAAAAGAAGAAAATGAGAAGAAATAGGGCTGATTTTGTGATTTTTAATTTGAAAAAGAAGAAAATGAAGAAATATTGCTGATTTTTTGTGATTTTTAATGAAAATGAGAAGAAATATTGCTGATTTTGTGATTTTTAATTTGAAAAAGAAGAAAATGAAGAAATATTCTGATTTTTTGTGATTTTTAATTTGAAAAAAGAAGAAAATGAGAAGAAATATTGCTGATTTTGTGATTTTTAATTTGAAAAAGAAGAAAATGAGAAGAAATATTGCTGATTTTGTGATTTTAAATAGAAAAAGAAGAAAATGAAAAAATATTGCTGATTTTGTAATTTTTAATTTGAAAAGAAGAAAACGAGAAGAAATATTGCTGATTTTGTGATTTTAATTTGAAAAAGAAGCAAATGAGAGGAAATAGGGCTAATTTTGTGATTTTTTTTAAAAAAGAAAGAAAATGAGAAGAAATATTGCTGATTTTGTGATTTTTAATTTGAAAAGAAAGAAAATGAAGAAATATTATTGCTGATTTTGTATTTTTTAATTTGAAAAAGAAGAAAATGAAAAGAAATATTGCTGATTTTGTGATTTTTAATTTGAAAAGAAAGAAAATGAGAAGAAATATTGCTGATTTTGTGATTTTTAATTTGAAAAAGAAGAAAATGAGAAGAAATATTGCTGATTTTGTGATATTATTTTTGAAAAGAAGAAAATGAGAAGGAATATTGCTGATTTTGTGATTTTTAATTTGAAAAAGAAGAAAATGAGAAGAAATATTGCTGATTTTGTGATTTTTAATTTGAAAAAGAAGAAAATGAGAACAAATATTGCTGCTTTTGTGATTTTTAATTTGAAAAGAAGAAAATGAGAAGAAATATTGCTGATTTTGTGATTTATAATTTGAAAAAGGAGAAAATGAGAAGAAATATTCCTGATTTTCTGATTTTTAATTTGAAAAAGAGAAAAGAAAATGAGAAGGAATAATTGCAGTTTTGTGATTTTTTAATTTGAAAAAGAAAAAAATGAGAAGAAATATTGCTGATTTTGTGATTTTTAATTTGAAAAAGAAGAAAATGAGAAGAAATATTGCTGATTTTGTGATTTTTAATTTGAAAAGAAGAAAATGAGAAGAAATATTGCTGATTTTTGTGATTTTTAAATTGAAAAGAGAAAATGAAAAGAAATATTGCTGATTTTGTGATTTTTAATTTGAAAAAGAAGAAAATGAGAAGAAATATTGCTGATTTTGTGATTTTTAATTTGAAAAAAGAAGAAAATGAGAAGAAATATTGCTGATTTTGTGATTTTTAATTTGAAAAGAAGGAAAACGAGAAGAAATAGGGCTGATTTTGTGATTTTTTAATTTGAAAAAGAAAGAAATGAGAAGAAATATTGCTGATTTTGTGATTTTTAATTTGAAAAAGAAGAAAACGAGAAAATAGGGCTGATTTTGTGATTTTTAATTTGAAAAAGAAGAAAATGAGAAGAAATATTGCTGATTTTGTGATTTTTAATTTGAAAAAGAAGAAAATGAGAAGAAATATTGCTGATTTTGTGATTTTTAATTTGAAAAAGAAGAAAATGAGAAGGAATATTGCTGATTTTGTGATTTTTAATTTGAAAAGAAAGAAAATGAGAAGGAATATTGCTGATTTTGTGATTTTTTAATTTGAAAAAAGAAAGAAAATGAGAAGAAATATTGCTGATTTTGTGATTTTTAATTTGAAAAAGAAGAAAATGAGAGGAAATAGGGCAGATTTTGTGATTTTTTTAAAAAGAAGAAAATGAGAAGAAATATTGCTGATTTTGTGATTTTTAATTTGAAAAAGAAGAAAATGAGAAGAAATATTGCTGATTTTTGGGATTTTTAATTTCAAAAAGAAGAAAATGAGAAGAAATATTGCTGATTTTGTGATTTTTCATTTGAAAAAGAAGAAAATGAGAAGAAATATTCCTGATTTTGTGATTTTTAAATAGAAAAAGAGAAAATGAGAAGGAAATCTTAATATTGCTGATTTTGTAATTTTTAATTTGAAAAAGAAAGAAAATGAGAAGAAATATTGCTGATTTTGTGATTTTAATTTGAAAAAGAAGCAAATGAGAGGAAATAGGGCTAATTTTGTGATTTTTTTTTAAAGAAGAAAATGAGAAGAAATATTGCTGATTTTTGTGATTTTTAATTTGAAAAGAAGAAAATGAGAAGAAATATTGCTGATTTTGTGATTTTTAATTTGAAAAGAGAAAATGAGAAGAAATATTGCTGATTTTGTGATTTTTTAAATTGAAAAAGAAGAAAATGAAAAGAAATATTGCTGATTTTGTGATTTTTAATTTGAAAAAGAAGGAAATGAGAAGGAAATATTGCTGATTTTGTGATTTTTAATTTGAAAAAGAAGAAAATGAGAAGAAATATTGCTGATTTTGTGATTTTTAATTTGAAAAGAAAGAGAAAACGAGAAGAAATAGGGCTGATTTTGTGATTTTTAATTTGAGAAAGAAGAAAATGAGAAGAAATATTGCTGATTTTGTGATTTTTAATTTGAAAAGAAGAAAATGAGAAGAAATATTGCTGATTTTGTGATTTTAATTTGAAAAAGAAGAAAATGAGAAGAAATAGTGCTGATTTTGTGATTTTTTAATTTGAAAAAGAAGACAATGAGAAGAAATATTCCTGATTTTGTGATTTTTAATTTGAAAAGAAGAAAATGTGAAGAAATATTGCTGATTTTGTGATTTTCAATTTGAAAAAAGAAAATGAGAAGAAATATTGCTGATTTTGTGATTTTTAATTTGAAAAAAGAAAATGAGAAGAAATATTGTTGATTTTGTGATTTTTAATTTGAAAAGAAGAATAAAATGAGAAGAAATAGGGCTGATTTTTGTGAGTTTTAATTTGAAAAAGAAGAAAATGAGTAGAAATATTGCTGATTTTGTGATTTTCTATTTGAAAAAGAAGAAAATGAGAAGAAATATTGCTGATTTTGTGATTTTTAATTTGAAAAGAAGAAAATGAAGAAATATTGCTGATTTTGTGATTTTTAATTTGAAAAAGAAGAAAATGAAAAGAAATATTGCTGATTTTGTGATTTTTAAATAGAAAAAGAAGAAAATGAAAAAAAATATTGCTGATTTTGTGATTTTTAATTTGAAAAGAAGAAAACGAAGAAATATTGCTGATTTTGTGATTTTTAATTTGAAAAGAAGCAAATGAGAGGAGGGGGAAATAGGGCTAATTTTGTGATTTTTTTTTTAAAAAAGAAGAAAATGAGAAGAAATATTGCTGATTTTGTGATTTTTAATTTGAAAAAGAAGAAAATGAGAAGAAATATTGCTGATTTTGTGATTTTTTTTAATTTGAAAAGAAGAAAATGAGAAGGAATATTGCTGATTTTGTGATTTTAATTTGAAAAAGAAGAAAATGAGAAGGAATATTGCTGATTTTGTGATTTTAATTTGAAAAAGAAGAAAATGAGAAGAAATATTGCTGATTTTGTGATTTTTAATTTGAAAAAGAAGAAAATGAGAGGAAATAGGGCAGATTTTGTGATTTTTTTTTTTAAAAGAAGAAAATGAGAAGAAATATTGCTGATTTTGTGATTTTAATTTGAGAAAAGAAGAAAATGAAGAAATATTGCTGATTTTGGGATTTTAATTTGAAAAAGAAGAAAATGAGAAGAAATATTGCTGATTTTGTGATTTTTAATTTGAAAAAGAAGAAAATGAGAAGAAATATTGCTGATTTGTGATTTTTAAATAGAAAAAGAAGAAAAGAAATATTGCTGATTTTGTAATTTTTAATTTGAAAAAAGAAGAAAATGAGAAGAAATATTGCTGATTTTGTGATTTTAATTTGAAAAAGAAGAAAATGAGAAGAAATATTGCTGATTTTGTGATTTTAATTTGAAAAAGAAGAAAATGAGAAGAAATATTGCTGATTTTGTAAGTTTTTAAATTGAAAGAAAATGAAAAGAAATATTGCTGATTTTGTGATTTTAATTTGAAAAAGAGGAAATGAGAAGAAATATTGCTGATTTTGTGATTTTTAATTTGAAAAAGAAGAAAATGAGAGAAGAAATATTGCTGATTTTGTGATTTTTAATTTGAAAAGAAAACGAGAAGAAATAGGGCTGATTTTGTGATTTTAATTTGAAAAAGAAGAAAATGAGAAGAAATATTGCTGATTTTGTGATTTTTAATTTGAAAAAGAAAGAAAATGAGAAGAAATATTGCTGATTTTGTGATTTTTAATTTGAAAAAGAAGAAAATGAGAAGAAATAGTGCTGATTTTGTGATTTTTAATTTGAAAAAGAAGACAATGAGAAGAAATATTCCTGATTTTGTGATTTTTTAATTTGAAAAGAAGAAAATGTGAAGAAATATTGCTGATTTTGTGATTTTCAATTTGAAAAAAAGAAAAATGAGAAGAAATATTACTGATTTGTGATTTTTAATTTGAAAAAAGAAAATGAGAAGAAATATTGTTGATTTTGTGATTTTAATTTGAAGAATAAAATGAGAAGAAATAGGGCTGATTTTGTGAGTTTTAATTTGAAAAAGAAGAAAATGAGTAGAAATATTGCTGATTTTGTGATTTTCTATTTGAAAAGAAAGAAAATGAGAAGAAATAGGGCTGATTTTGTGATTTTTAATTTGAAAAAGAGAAAATGAGAGGAAATAGGAGCTGATTTTGTGATTTTTTTTTTAAAAGAAGAAAATGAGAAGAAATATTGCTGATTTTTGTGATTTTTAATTTGAAAAAGAAGAAAATGAGAAGAAATATTGCTGATTTTTGTGATTTTTAATTTGAAAAGAAAATGAGAAGAAATATTGCTGATTTTGTGATTTTTAAATAGAAAAAGAAGAAAATGAAAAAATATTGCTGATTTTGTAATTTTTAATTTGAAAAAGAAGAAAACGAGAAGAAATATTGCTGATTTTGTGATTTTTAATTTGAAAAAGAAGCAAATGAGAGGAAATAGGGCTAATTTTGTGATTTTTTTTTAAAAAAGAAGAAAATGAGAAGAAATATTGCTGATTTTTGTGATTTTTAATTTGAAAAAGAAGAGAAAATGAGAAGAAATATTGCTGATTTTGTGATTTTTAATTTGAAAAGAAAATGAAAAGAAATATTGCTGATTTTGTGATTTTTAATTTGAAAAGAAAGAAAATGAGAAGAAATATTGCTGATTTTGTGATTTTTAATTTGAAAAAGAAAGAAAATGAAGAATATTGCTGATTTTGTGATATTATTTTGAAAAGAAGAAAATGAGAAGGAATATTTAGCACAGTTTTGTGATTTTTAATTTGAAAAAGAGAAAATGAGAAGAAATATTGCTGATTTTGTGATTTTTAATTTGAAAAAGAAGAAAATGAGAACAAATATTGCTGCTTTTGTGATTTTTAATTTGAAAAAGAAGAAAATGAGCAGAAATATTGCTGATTTTGTGATTTTAATTTGAAAAAGAATATGAGAAAAAATATTGCTGATTTTGTGATTTATAATTTGAAAAAGGAGAAAATGAGAAGAAATATTCCTGATTTTCTGATTTTTTAATTTAAAGAAAAAAAGAAAGAAAATGAGAAGGAATATTGCTGATTTTGTGATTTTTAATTTGAAAAGAAAAAAATGAGAAGAAATATTGCTGATTTTGTGATTTTTAATTTGAAAAAGAAGAAAATGAGAAGAAATATTGCTGATTTTGTGATTTTAATTTGAAAAGAAGAAAATGAGAAGAAATATTGCTGATTTTGTGATTTTTAAATTGAAAAAGAAGAAAATGAAAAGAAATATTGCTGATTTTGTGATTTTTAATTTGAAAAGAAGAAAATGAGAAGAAATATTGCTGATTTTGTGATTTTAAATTGAAAAAGAAGAAAATGAAAAAATATTGCTGATTTTGTGATTTTTAATTTGAAAAAGAAGGAAATGAGAAGAAATATTGCTGATTTTGTGATTTTTAATTTGAAAAAGAAGAAAATGAGAAGAAATATTGCTGATTTTGTGATTTTTAATTTGAAAAAGAAGAAAAACGAGAAGAAATAGGGCTGATTTTGTGATTTTTAATTTGCAAAAGAAGAAAGCAAGAAGAAGAAATATTGCTGATTTGTGATTTTTAATTTGAAAAAGAAGAAAATGAGAAGAAATATTGCTGATTTTGTGATTTTTAATTTGAAAAAGAAGAAAATGAGAAGAAATAGTGCTGATTTTGTGATTTTTAATTTGAAAAAGAAGACAATGAGAAGAAATATTCCTGATTTTGTGATTTTTTAATTTGAAAAGAAGAAAATGAGAAGAAATATTGCTGATTTTGTGATTTTCAATTTGAAAAAAAGAAAATGAGAAGAAATATTGCTGATTTTGTGATTTTTAATTTGAAAAAAGAAAATGAGAAGAAATATTGTTGATTTTGTGATTTTTAATTTGAAAAAGAATAAAATGAGAAGAAATAGGGCTGATTTGTGAGTTTTAATTTGAAAAAGAAGAAAATGAGTAGAAATATTGCTGATTTTGTGATTTTCTATTTGAAAAGAAGAAAATGAGAAGAAATAGGGCTGATTTTGTGATTTTTAATTTGAAAAAGAAGAAAATGAGAAGAAATATTGCTGATTTTGTGATTTTTAATTTGAAAAAGAAAATGAGAAGAAATATTGCTGATTTTGTGATTTTTAATTTGAAAAAGAAGAAAATGAGAAGAAATATTGCTGATTTTGTGATTTTTAAATAGAAAAAGAAAGAAAATGAAAAATATTGCTGATTTTGTAATTTTTAATTTGAAAAGAAATATTGCTGATTTTGTGATTTTTTAATTTGAAAAAGAAGCAAATGAGAGGAAATAGGGCTAATTTTGTGATTTTTTAAAGAAGAAAATGAGAAGAAATATTGCTGATTTTGTGATTTTTAATTTGAAAAAGAAGAAAATGAAGAAATATTGCTGATTTTGTGATTTTTAATTTGAAAAGAAGAAAATGAAAAGAAATATTGCTGATTTTGTGATTTTTTTAATTTGAAAGAAGAAAATGAGAAGAAATGTGCTGATTTTGTGATTTTTAATTTGAAAAGAAAATGAGAAGAAATATTGCTGATTTTGTGATATTATTTTGAAAAAGAAAGAAAATGAGAAGAAATATTGCTGATTTTTAATTTGAAAAAGAAGAAAATGAGAAGAAATATTGCTGATTTTGTGATTTTAATTTGAAAAAGAAGAAAATGAGAACAAATATTGCTGGTTTTGTGATTTTTAATTTGAAAAATGAGCAGAAATATTGCTGATTTTGTGATTTTTAATTTGAAAAAGATGAGAAAAAATATTGCTGATTTTGTGATTTATAATTTGAAAAAGGAAGAAAATGAGAAGAAATATTCCTGATTTTCTGATTTTTAATTTGAAAAAGAAGAAAATGAGAAGGAATATTGCTGATTTTGTGATTTTAATTTGAAAAAGAAAAAAATGAGAAGAAATATTGCTGATTTTGTGATTTTTAATTTGAAAAAAGAAGAAAATGAGAAGAAATATTGCTGATTTTGTGATTTTTAATTTGAAAAAGAAGAAAATGAGAAAGAGAAATATTGCTGATTTTGTGATTTTTAAATTGAAAAAGAAGAAAATGAAAAGAAATATTGCTGATTTTGTGATTTTAATTTGAAAAAGAAGGAAATGAGAAGAAATATTGCTGATTTTGTGATTTTTAATTTGAAAAAGAAGAAAATGAGAAGAAATAATGATGATTTTGTGATTTTTAATTTGAAAAGAAGAAGAAAATGAGAAGAAATATTGCTGATTTTGTGATTTTTAATTTGAAAAAGAAGAAAACGAGAAGAAATAGGGCTGATTTTGTGATTTTTAATTTGAAAAAAGAAGAAAATGAGAAGAAATATTGCTGATTTTGTGATTTTTAATTTGAAAAAGAAGAAAATGAGAAGAAATATTGCTGATTTTGTGATTTTTAATTTGAAAAAGAAGAAAATGAGAAGGAATATTGCTGATTTTGTGATTTTTTAATTTGAAAAAGAAAGAAAATGAGAAGGAATATTGCTGATTTTGTGATTTTTAATTTGAAAAAGAAGAAAATGAAGGAAAATGTGCTGATTTTGTGATTTTTAATTTGAAAAAGAAGAAAATGAGAGGAAATAGGGCTGATTTTGTGATTTTTTTTTTTAAAAAGAAGAAAATGAGAAGGAAATATTGCTGATTTTTGTGATTTTTAATTTGAAAAAGAAGAAAATGAAGAAATATTGCTGATTTGGGATTTTTAATTTGAAAAAGAAGAAAATGAGAAGAAATATTGCTGATTTTGTGATTTTTAATTTGAAAAAAGAAGAAAATGAGAAGAAATATTGCTGATTTTGTGATTTTTAAATAGAAAAAGAAGAAAATGAAAAGAAATATTGCTGATTTTGTAATTTTTAATTTGAAAAAGAAGAAAATGAGAAAGAAATGTGCTGATTTTGTGATTTTTAATTTGAAAAGAAGCAAATGAGAGGAAATAGGGCTAATTTTGTGATTTTTTTTAAAAAAGAAGAAAATGAGAAGAAATATTGCTGATTTTGTGATTTTTAATTTGAAAAAGAAGAAAATGAGAAGAAATATTGCTGATTTTGTGATTTTTAATTTGAAAAAGAAGAAAATGAGAAGAAATATTGCTGATTTTGTGATTTTTTTAAATTGAAAAAGAAGAAAATGAAAAAGAAATATTGCTGATTTTGTGATTTTTTATTTGAAAAAGAGGAAAATATTGCTGATTTTGTGATTTTTAATTTGAAAAAGAAGAAAATGAGAAGAGAAATATTGCTGATTTTGTGAATGGATTTTTAATTTGAAAAAGAAGAAAAGAAAACGAGAAGAAATAGGGCTGATTTTGTGATTTTTAATTTGAAAAAGAAGAAAATGAGAAGAAATATTGCTGATTTTGTGATTTTTAATTTGAAAAAGAAGAAAATGAGAAGAAATATTGCTGATTTTGTGATTTTGAAAAGAAGAAAATGAGAAGAAATAGTGCTGATTTTGTGATTTTTAATTTGAAAAAAAGAAGACAATGAGAAAATATTCCTGATTTTGTGATTTTTAATTTGAAAAAGAGAAAATGTGAAAAAATATTGCTGATTTTGTGATTTTCAATTTGAAAAAAGAAAATGAGAAGAAATATTGCTGATTTTGTGATTTTTAATTTGAAAAAAGAAAATGAGAAGAAATATTGTTGATTTTGTGATTTTTAATTTGAAAAGAATAAAATGAGGAAGAAATAGGGCTGATTTTGTGAGTTTTAATTTGAAAAAGAAGAAAATGAGTAGAAATATTGCTGATTTTGTGATTTTCTATTTGAAAAAGAAGAAAATGAGAAGAAATATTGCTGATTTTGTGATTTTTAATTTGAAAAGAAAAATGAGAAGAAATATTGCTGATTTTTGTGATTTTTAATTTGAAAAAGAAGAAAATGAGAAGAAATATTGCTGATTTTGTGATTTTTAATTTGAAAAGAGAAAATGAGAAGAAATATTCTGATTTTGTGATTTTAATTTGAAAAAGAAGAAAATGAGAAGAAATATTGCTGATTTTGTGATTTTTAATTTGAAAAAGAAGAAAATGGGAAAATATTGCTGATTTTGTGATTTTTTAATTTGAAAAAGAAGAAAATGAGAAGAAATAGGGCTGATTTCGTGA
>JBBBDQ010023707.1:0-17503 GCA_037127315.1 Ascarosepion bandense
TAATATTAACTTAATTTCCTTATAGAAACTAGTTTTCAATCTTTGACTGCCAGTGGTAAATAAATTCTGTTCAAATAAATTTGTAGTAAATGGTAGGAGTAATGCTAACCAATTTCCATATAACAGAAACTAGTTTTCAATCTTTGACTGCCAGTGGTAATAAATTCTGTTAAAATAAATTTGTAGTAAATGGTAGGAGTAATATTGTAATTTCCTTATAACGAAACTAGTTTTCCAATCTTTGACTGCCAGTGGTAAATAAATTCTGTTAAAATAAATTTGTAGTAAATGGTAGGAGTAATATTAGCAATTTCCTTATAACGAAACTAGTTTTCAATCTTTGACTGCCAGTGGTAAATAAATTCTGTTAAAATAAATTTGTAGTAAATGGTAGGAGTAATATTAGCAATTTCCTTATAACAAAACTAGTTTTCAATCTTTGACTACTTGATGGTAAATAAATTCTGTTCAAATAAATTTGTAGTAAATGGTAGGAGTAATATTAACAATTTCCTTATAACAAAACTAGTTTTCAATCTTTGACTGCCAGTGGTAAATAAATTCTGTTCAAATAAATTTGTAGTAAATGGTAGGAGTAATATTAGCAATTTCCTTATAACGAAACTAGTTTTCAATCTTTGACTGCCAGTAGTAAATAGAAATTCTGTTAAAATAAATTTGTAGTAAATGGTAGGAGTAATATTAGCAATTTCCTTTTAACAAAACTAGTTTTCAATCTTTGACTGCCAGTGGTAAATAAATTCTGTTCAAATAAATTTGTAGTAAATGGTAGAATGTGTGTAATTTCCTTATAACAAAACTAGTTTTCAATCTTTGACTGCCAGTGGTAAATAAATTGTTTTCAAATAAATTTGTAGTAAATGGTAGGAGTAATAATAGCAATTTCCTTATAACGAAACTAGTTTTCAATCTTTGACTGCCAGTGGTAAATAAATTCTGTTCAAATAAATTTGTAGTAAATGGTAGGAGTAATATTAGCAATTTCCTTATAACAAAACAGTTTCAATCTTTGACTGCCAGTGGTAAATAGAATTCTGTTCAAATAGAATTTGTAGTAAATGGTAGGAGTAATATTAACCAATTTCCTTATAACAAAACTAGTTTTCAATCTTTGACTGCCAGTGGTAAATAAATTCTGTTCAAATAAATTTGTAGTAAATGGTAGGAGTAATATTAACAGTTTCCTTATAACGAAACTAGTTTTCAATCTTTGACTGCCAGTGGTAAATAAATTCTGTTAAAATAAATTTGTAGTAAATGGTAGGAGTAATATTAGCAATTTCCTTATAACGAAACTAGTTTTCAATCTTTGACTGCCAGTGGTAAATAAATTGTGTTCAAATAAATTTGTAGTAAATGGTAGGAGTAATATTAGCAATTTCCTTATAACGAAACTAGTTTTCAATCTTTGACTGCCAGTGGTAAATAAATTCTGTTAAAATAAATTTGTAGTAAATGGTAGGAGTAATATTAGCAATTTCCTTATAACGAAACTAGTTTTCAATCTTTGACTGCCAGTGGTAAATAAATTCTGTTAAAATAAATTTGTAGTAAATGGTAGGAGTAATATTAGCAATTTTCTTATAACGAAGCTAGTTTTTCAATCTTTGACTGCCAGTGGTAAATAAATTCTGTTAAAATAAATTTGTAGTAAATGGTAGGAGTAATATTAGCAATTTCCTTATAACAGAAACTAGTTTTCTTTCAATCTTTGACTGCCAGTGGTAAATAAATTCTGTTAAAATAAATTTGTAGTAAATGGTAGGAGTAATATTAGCAATTTTCATATACTTGAAACTAGTTTTCAATCTTTGACTGCCAGTGGTAAATAAATTCTGTTAAAATAAATTTGTAGTAAATGGTAGGAGTATTATTAGCAATTTCCTTATAACGAAACTGATTTTCAATCTTTGACTGCCAGTGGTAAATAAATTCTGTTAAAATAAATTTGTAGTAAATGGTAGGAGTAATATTAGCAATTTCCTTATAACGAAACTAGTTTTCAATCTTTGACTGCCAGTGGTAAATAAATTCTGTTAAAATAAATTTGTAGTAAATGGTAGGAGTAATATTGTAATTTCCTTATAACGAAACTAGTTTTCAATCTTTGACTGCCAGTGGTAAATAAATTCTGTTCAAATAAATTTGTAGTAAATGGTAGGAGTAATATTAGCAATTTCCTTATAACGAAACTAGTTTTCAATCTTTGACTGCCAGTGGTAAATAAATTCTGTTCAAATAAATTTGTAGTAAATGGTAGGAGTAATATTAGCAATTTCCTTTTAACAAAACTAGTTTTCAATCTTTGACTGCCAGTGGTAAATAAATTCTGTTCAAATAAATTTGTAGTAAATGGTAGGAGTAATATTAGCAATTTCCTTATATTGAAACTAGTTTTCAATCTTTGACTGCCAGTGGTAAATAAATTCTGTTAAAATAAATTTGTAGTAAATGGTAGGAGTATTATTAGCAATTTCCTTATAACGAAACTAGTTTTCAATCTTTGACTGCCAGTGGTAAATAAATTCTGTTCAAATAAATTTGTAGTAAATGGTAGGAGTAATATTAGCAATTTCCTTATAACAAAACTAGTTTTCAATCTTTGACTGCCAGTGGTAAATAAATTCTGTTCAAATAAATTTGTAGTAAATGGTAGGAGTAATATTAACAATTTCCTTATAACGAAACTAGTTTTTCAATCTTTGACTGCCAGTGGTAAATAAATTCTGTTAAAATAAATTTGTAGTAAATGGTAGGAGTAATATTAGCAATTTTCCTTTTAACAAAAATAGTTTTCAATCTTTGACTGCCAGTGGTAAATAAATTCTGTTCAAATAAATTTGTAGTAAATGGTAGGAGTAATATTAGCAATTTTCCTTATATGAAGCTGAGTTTCAATCTTTGACTGCCAGTGGTAAATAAATTGTTTTCAAATAAATTTGTAGTAAATGGTGGGAGTAATATTAGCAATTTCCTTATAACAAAACTAGTTTTCAATCTTTGACTGCCAGTGGTAAATAAATTCTGTTCAAATAAATTTGTAGTAAATGGTAGGAGTAATATTAACAATTTCCTTATAACAAAACTAGTTTTCAATCTTTGACTGCCAGTGGTAAATAAATTCTGTTCAAATAAATTTGTAGTAAATGGTAGGAGTAATATTAGCAATTTCCTTATAACAAAACTAGTTTTCAATCTTTGACTGCCAGTGGTAAATAAATTCTGTTCAAATAAATTTGTAGTAAATGGTAGGAGTAACATTAGCATTTCCTTATAACGAAACTAGTTTTCAATCTTTGACTGCCAGTGGTAAATAAATTCTGTTAAAATAATTTGTAGTAAATGGTAGGAGTAATATTAGCAATTTCCTTATAACGAAACTAGTTTTCAATCTTTGACTGCCAGTGGTAAATAAATTGTGTTCAAATAAATTTGTAGTAAATGGTAGGAGTAATATTAGCAATTTCCTTATAACGAAACTAGTTTTCAATCTTTGACTGCCAGTGGTAAATAAATTCTGTTAAATAAATTTGTAGTAAATGGTAGGAGTAATATTAGCAATTTCCTTATAACGAAACTAGTTTTCAATCTTTGACTGCCAGTGGTAAATAAATTCTGTTAAAATAAATTTGTAGTAAATGGTAGGAGTAATAATATTAGCAATTTCCTTATAACGGAAACTAGTTTTCCAATCTTTGACTGCCAGTGGTAAATAAATTCTGTTAAAATAAATTTGTAGTAAATGGTAGGAGTAATATTAACCAATTTCCTTATAACGAAACTAGTTTTCAATCTTTGACTGCCAGTGGTAAATAAATTCTGTTAAAATAAATTTGTAGTAAATGGTAGGAGTAATATTAACCAATTTCCTTATAACGAAACTAGTTTTCAATCTTTGACTGCCAGTGGTAAATAAATTCTGTTAAAATAAATTTGTAGTAAATGGTAGGAGTATTATTAGCAATTTCCTTATAAACGAAACTAGTTTTCAATCTTTGACTGCCAGTGGTAAATAAATTCTGTTCAAATAAATTTGTAGTAAATGGTAGGAGTAATATTGTAATTTCCTTATAACGAAACTAGTTTTCAATCTTTGACTGCCAGTGGTAAATAAATTCTGTTAAAATAAATTTGTAGTAAATGGTAGGAGTAATATTAGCAATTTCCTTATAACGAAACTAGTTTTCAATCTTTGACTGCCAGTGGTAAATAAATTCTGTTAAAATAAATTTGTAGTAAATGGTAGGAGAAATATTAGCAATTTCAGCATAAACGACACAGTTTTCAATCTTTGACTACCCACAGTGAAGTTAGTAAATTCTGTTCAAATAAATTTGTAGTAAATGGTAGGAGTAATATTAGCAATTTCCTTATAACGAAACTAGTTTTCAATCTTTGACTGCCAGTGGTAAATAAATTCTGTTCAAATAAATTTGTAGTAAATGGTAGGAGTAATATTAGCAATTTCCTTATAACGAAACTAGTTTTCAATCTTTGACTGCCAGTGGTAAATAAATTCTGTTCAAATAAATTTGTAGTAAATGGTAGGAGTAATATTAGCAATTTCCTTATACTTAGAAACTAGTTTTCAATCTTTGACTGCCAGTGGTAAATAAATTCTGTTAAAATAAATTTGTAGTAAATGGTAGGAGTAATATTAGCAATTTCCTTATAACAGAAACTAGTTTTCAATCTTTGACTGCCAGTGAGTAAATAAATTCTGTTAAAATAAATTTGTAGTAAATGGTAGGAGTAATATTAGCAATTTCCTTATATGAGAAACTAGTTTTCTAAATCTTTGACTGCCAGTGGTAAATAAATTCTGTTAAAATAAATTTGTAGTAAATGGTAGGAGTAATATTAGCAATTTCCTTATAACGAAACTAGTTTCAATCTTTGACTGCCAGTGGTAAATAAATTCTGTTCAAATAAATTTGTAGTAAATGGTAGGAGTAATATTAGCAATTTCCTTATAACGAAACTAGTTTTCAATCTTTGACTGCCAGTGGTAAATAAATTCTGTTCAAATAAATTTGTAGTAAATGGTAGGAGTAATATTAGCAATTTCCTTATAACGAAACTAGTTTTCAATCTTTGACTGCCAGTGGTAAATAAATTCTGTTAAAATAAATTTGTAGTAAATGGTAGGAGTATTATTAGCAATTTCCTTATAACGAAACTAGTTTTCAATCTTTGACTGCCAGTGGTAAATATTCTGTTCAAATAAATTTGTAGTAAATGGTAGGAGTAATATTAGCAATTTCCTTATAACGAAACTAGTTTTCAATCTTTGACTGCCAGTGGTAAATAAATTCTGTTAAAATAAATTTGTAGTAAATGGTAGGAGTAATATTAATTTCCTTATAACGAAACTAGTTTTCAATCTTTGACTGCCAGTGGTAAATAAATTCTGTTAAAATAAATTTGTAGTAAATGGTAGAATGTAGCAATTTCCTTATAACGAAACTAGTTTTCAATCTTTGACTGCCAGTGGTAAATAAATTCTGTTCAAATAAATTTGTAGTAAATGGTAGGAGTAATATTAATTTCCTTATAACGAAACTAGTTTTCAATCTTTGACTGCCAGTGGTAAATAAATTCTGTTCAAATAAATTTGTAGTAAATGGTAGGAGTAATATTAGCAATTTCCTTATAACAGAAACTAGTTTTCAATCTTTGACTGCCAGTGGTAAATAAATTCTGTTCAAATAAATTTGTAGTAAATGGTAGGAGTAATATTAGCAATTTCCTTATAACGAAACTAGTTTTCAATCTTTGACTGCCAGTGGTAAATAAATTCTGTTAAAATAAATTTGTAGTAAATGGTAGGGTAATATTAGCAATTTCCTTATAACGAAACTAGTTTTCAATCTTTGACTGCCAGTGGTAAATAAATTCTGTTAAAATAAATTTGTAGTAAATGGTAGGAGTAATATTAACAATTTCCTTATAACGAAACTAGTTTTCAATCTTTGACTGCCAGTGGTAAATAAATTCTGTTAAAATAAATTTGTAGTAAATGGTAGGAGTAATATTAACAATTTCCTTATAACGAAACTAGTTTTCAATCTTTGACTGCCAGTGGTAAATAAATTCTGTTCAAATAAATTTGTAGTAAATGGTAGGAGTAATATTAGCAATTTCCTTATAACGAAACTAGTTTTCAATCTTTGACTGCCAGTGGTAAATAAATTCTGTTCAAATAAATTTGTAGTAAATGGTAGGGGTAATATTAGCAATTTCCTTTTAACAAAACTAGTTTTCAATCTTTGACTGCCAGTGAGTAAATAAATTCTGTTAAAATAAATTTGTAGTAAATGGTAGGAGTAATATTAGCAATTTCCTTATAACGAAACTAGTTTTCAATCTTTGACTGCCAATTAGTAAATAAATTCTGTTAAAATAAATTTGTAGTAAATGGTAGGAGTAATATTAGCAATTTCCTTATAACGAAACTAGTTTTTCAATCTTTGACTGCAGTGGTAAATAAATTCTGTTAAAATAAATTTGTAGTAAATGGTAGGAGTAATATTAGCAATTTCCTTATAACGAAACTAGTTTTCAATCTTTGACTGCCAGTGGTAAATAAATTCTGTTAAAATAAATTTGTAGTAAATGGTAGGAGTAATATTAGCAATTTCCTTATAACGAAACTAGTTTTCAATCTTTGACTGCCAGTGGTAAATAAATTCTGTTAAAATAAATTTGTAGTAAATGGTAGGAGTAATATTAGCAATTTCCTTGTAACAGAAACTAGTTTTCAATCTTTGACTGCCAGTGGTAAATAAATTCTGTTCAAATAAATTTGTAGTAAATGGTAGGAGTAATATTAGCAATTTCCTTATAACGAAACTAGTTTTCAATCTTTGACTGCCAGTGGTAAATAAATTCTGTTCAAATAAATTTGTAGTAAATGGTAGGAGTAATGACCAATTTCCTTTTAACAAAACTAGTTTTCCAATCTTTGACTGCCAGTGGTAAATAAATTCTGTTCAAATAAATTTGTAGTAAATGGTAGGAGTAACAATTTCCTTATAACGAAACTAGTTTTCAATCTTTGACTGCCAGTGGTAAATAAATTCTGTTCAAATAAATTTGTAGTAAATGGTAGGAGTAATATTGTAATTTCCTTATACTTGAGCTTAGTTTTCAATCTTTGACTGCCAGTGGTAAATAAATTCTGTTAAAATAAATTTGTAGTAAATGGTAGGAGTAATATTAGCAATTTCCTTATAACGAAACTAGTTTTCAATCTTTACATTGCCAGTGGTAAATAAATTCTGTTAAAATAAATTTGTAGTAAATGGTAGGAGTAATATTAGCAATTTCCTTATAACGAAACTAGTTTTCAATCTTTGACTGCCAGTGGTAAATAAATTCTGTTAAAATAAATTTGTAGTAAATGGTAGGAGTAATATTAATTTCCTTATAACGAAACTAGTTTTCAATCTTTGACTGCCAGTGGTAAATAAATTCTGTTCAAATAAATTTGTAGTAAATGGTAGGAGTAATATTAGCAAATTTCCTTATAACGAAACTAGTTTTCAATCTTTGACTGCCAGTGGTAAATAAATTCTGTTCAAATAAATTTGTAGTAAATGGTAGGAGTAATATTAGCAATTTCCTTATAACGAAACTAGTTTTCAATCTTTGACTGCCAGTGGTAAATAAATTCTGTTCAAATAAATTTGTAGTAAATGGTAGGAGTAATATTAGCAATTTCTTATAACGAAACTAGTTTTCAATGTTTTTACTGCCAGTGGTAAATAAATTCTGTTAAAATAAATTTGTAGTAAATGGTAGGAGTAATATTAGCAATTTCCTTATAACGAAACTAGTTTTTTCAATCTTTGACTGCCAGTGGTAAATAAATTCTGTTCAAATAAATTTGTAGTAAATGGTAGGAGTAATATTGTTTAATTTCCTTATAGAGGAAACTAGTTTTCAATCTTTGACTGCCAGTGGTAAATAAATTCTGTTCAAATAAATTTGTAGTAAATGGTAGAATTAATATTAGCAATTTCCTTATAACGAAACTAGTTTTCAATCTTTGACTGCCAGTGGTAAATAAATTCTGTTCAAATAAATTTGTAGTAAATGGTAGGAGTAATATTAGCAATTTCCTTATAACGAAACTAGTTTTCAATCTTTGACTGCCAGTGGTAAATATATTCTGTTCAAATAAATTTGTAGTAAATGGTAGGAGTAATATTAGCAATTTCCTTATAACGAAACTAGTTTTCAATCTTTGACTGCCAGTGGTAAATAAATTCTGTTCAAATAAATTTGTAGTAAATGGTAGGAGTAATATTGTAATTTCTATAACGAAACTAGTTTTCAATCTTTGACTGCCAGTGGTAAATAAATTCTGTTCCAAATAAATTTGTAGTAAATGGTAGGAGTAATATTAGCAATTTCCTTATATGACAGTTTTCAATCTTTGACTGCCAGTGGTAAATAAATTCTGTTAAAATAAATTTGTAGTAAATGGTAGGAGTAATATTAGCAATTTCCTTGCTAACGAAACTAGTTTTCAATCTTTGACTGCCAGTGGTAAACTAAATTCTGTTAAAATAAATTTGTGGTAAATGGTAGAATTAATATTAGCAATTTCATATAACGAAACTAGTTTTCAATCTTTGACTGCCAGTGGTAAGTAATTCTGATGGAAATAAATTTGTAGTAAATGGTAGGAGTAATATAGCAATTTCCTTATAACGAAACTAGTTTTCAATCTTTGACTGCCAGTGGTAAATATATTCTGTTCAAATAAATTTGTAGTAAATGGTAGGAGTAATATTAGCAATTTCCTTATAACGAAACTAGTTTTCAATCTTTGACTGCCAGTGGTAAATAAATTCTGTTAAAATAAATTTGTAGTAAATGGTAGGAGTAATGATAGCAATTTCCTTATAACGAAACTAGTTTTCAATCTTTGACTGCCCAGTGGTAAATAAATTCTGTTAAAATAAATTTGTAGTAAATGGTAGGAGTAATATTAGCAATTCCTTATAACGAAACTAGTTTTCAATCTTTGACTGCCAGTGGTAAATAAATTCTGTTAAAATAAATTTGTAGTAAATGGTAGGGTAATATTACTTAATTTCCTTATAACAAAACTAGTTTTTCAATCTTTGACTGCCAGTGGTAAATAAATTCTGTTCAAATAAATTTGTAGTAAATGGTAGGAGTAATATTAGCAATTTCCTTATAACGAAACTAGTTTTCAATCTTTGACTGCCAGTGGTAAATATATTCTGTTCAAATAAATTTGTAGTAAATGGTAGGAGTAATATTAGCAATTTCCTTATAACGAAAACTAGTTTTCAATCTTTGACTGCCAGTGGTAAATAAATTCTGTTCAAATAAATTTGTAGTAAATGGTAGGAGTAATATTAGCAATTTCCTTATAACGAAACTAGTTTTCAATCTTTGACTGCCAGTGGTAAATAAATTCTGTTCAAATAAATTTGTAGTAAATGGTAGGAGTAATATTAGCAATTTCCTTATAATGAAACTAGTTTTCAATCTTTGACTGCCAGTGGTAAATAAATTCTGTTAAAATAAATTTGTAGTAAATGGTAGGAGTAATATTAGCAATTTCCTTATAACAAAACTAGTTTTCAATCTTTGACTGCCAGTGGTAAATAAATTCTGTTCAAATAAATTTGTAGTAAATGGTAGAATTAATATTAGCAATTTCATATAACGAAACTAGTTTTCAATCTTTGACTGCCAGTGGTAAATAAATTCTGTTAAAATAAATTTGTAGTAAATGGTAGGAGTAATATTAGCAATTTCCTTATAACGAAACTAGTTTTCAATCTTTGACTGCCAGTGGTAAATAAATTCTGTTCAAATAAATTTGTAGTAAATGGTAGGAGTAATATTAGCAATTTCCTTATAACGAAACTAGTTTTCAATCTTTGACTGCCAGTGGTAAATAAATTCTGTTCAAATAAATTTGTAGTAAATGGTAGGAGTAATATTAACAATTTCCTTATAACGAAACTAGTTTTTCAATCTTTGACTGCCAATGATAAAATAAATTCTGTTAAAATAAATTTGTAGTAAATGGTAGGAGTAATATTAGCAATTTCACTTATAACAAAACTAGTTTTCAATCTTTGACTGCCAGTGGTAAATAAATTCTGTTCAAATAAATTTGTAGTAAATGGTAGGGTAATATTAGCAATTTCCTTATAACGAAACTAGTTTCAATCTTTGACTGCCAGTGGTAAATAAATTCTGTTAAAATAAATTTGTAGTAAATGGTAGGAGTAATATTAGCAATTTCCTTATAACGAAACTAGTTTTCAATCTTCGACTGCCAGTGGTAAATAAATTCTGTTCAAATAAATTTGTAGTAAATGGTAGGAGTAATGTGCTCAATTTCCTTATAACGAAACTAGTTTTCAATCTTTGACTGCCAGTGGTAAATAAATTCTGTTCAAATAAATTTGTAGTAAATGGTAGGAGTAATATTAGCAATTTCCTTATAACGAAACTAGTTTTCAGTCTTTGACTGCCAGTGGTAAATAAATTCTGTTAAAATAAATTTGTAGTAAATGGTAGGAGTAATATTAGCAATTTCCTTATAACGAAACTAGTTTTTCAATCTTTGACTGCCAGTGGTAAATAAATTCTGTTAAAATAAATTTGTAGTAAATGGTAGGAGTATTATTAGCAATTTCCTTTTAACAAAACTAGTTTTCAATCTTTGACTGCCAGTGGTAAATAAATTCTGTTAAAATAAATTTGTAGTAAATGGTAGGAGTAATATTAGCAATTTCCTTATAACGAAACTAGTTTCAATCTTTGACTGCCAGTGGTAAATAAATTCTGTTAAAATAAATTTGTAGTAAATGGTAGGAGTAATATTAACAATTTCCTTATAACGAAACTAGTTTTTCAATCTCTTTGACTGCCAGTGGTAAATAAATTCTGTTAAAATAAATTTGTAGTAAATGGTAGGAGTAATATTAGCAATTTCCTTATAACGAAACTAGTTTTCAATCTTTGACTGCCAGTGGTAAATAAATTCTGTTAAAATAAATTTGTAGTAAATGGTAGGGTAATAACAATTTCCTTATAACGAAACTAGTTTTCAATCTTTGACTGCCAGTGGTAAATAAATTCTGTTCAAATAAATTTGTAGTAAATGGTAGGAGTAATAGTAACATTCCTTTTAACAAAACTAGTTTTTTCAATCTTTGACTGCCAGTGGTAAATAAATTCTGTTAAAATAAATTTGTAGTAAATGGTAGGAGTAATATTAGCAATTTCCTTATAACGAAACTAGTTTTCAATCTTTGACTGCCAGTATTAAATAAATTCCTGTTCAAATAAATTTGTAGTAAATGGTAGGAGTAATATTAGCAATTTCCTTATAACGAAACTAGTTTTCAATCTTTGACTGCCAGTGGTAAATAAATTCTGTTAAAATAAATTTGTAGTAAATGGTAGGAGTAATATTAGCAATTTCCTTATAACGAAACTAGTTTTCAATCTTTGACTGCCAGTGGTAAATAAATTCTGTTAAAATAAATTTGTAGTAAATGGTAGGAGTAATATTAGCAATTTCCTTATAACGAAACTAGTTTTCAATCTTTGACTGCCAGTGGTAAATAAATTCTGTTCAAATAAATTTGTAGTAAATGGTAGGAGTAATATTAGCAATTTCCTTATAACGAAACTAGTTTTCAATCTTTGACTGCCAGTGGTAAATAAATTCTGTTCAAATAAATTTGTAGTAAATGGTAGGAGTAATATTAGCAATTTCCTTATAACAAAACTAGTTTTCAATCTTTGACTGCCAGTGTTAAATAATTCTGTTCAAATAAATTTGTAGTAAATATTTAGGAGTAATATTAGCAATTTCCTTATAACAAAAACTAGTTTTCAATCTTTGACTGCCAGTGGTAAATAAATTCTGTTCAAATAAATTTGTAGTAAATGGTAGGAGTAATATTAGCAATTTCCTTATAACAAAACTAGTTTTCAATCTTTGACTGCCAGTGGTAAATAAATTGTGTTCAAATAAATTTGTAGTAAATGGTAGAGATATTATTAGCAATTTCCTTATAACGAAACTAGTTTTCAATCTTTGACTGCCAGTGGTAAATAAATTGTGTTCAAATAAATTTGTAGTAAATGGTAGGAGTAATATTAGCAATTTCCTTATAACGAAACTAAGTTTCAATCTTTGACTGCCAGTGGTAAATAAATTGTGTTCAAATAAATTTGTAGTAAATGGTAGGAGTAATATTAACAATTTTCCTTATAACGAAACTAGTTTTCAATCTTTGACTGCCAGTGGTAAATAAATTCTGTTCAAATAAATTTGTAGTAAATGGTAGGGTAATATTAGCAATTTCCTTATAACAAAACTAGTTTTCAATCTTTGACTGCCAGTGGTAAATAAATTCTGTTAAAATAAATTTGTAGTAAATGGTAGGAGTAATATTGTAATTTCCTTATAACAAAACTAGTTTTCAATCTTTGACTGCCAGTGGTAAATAAATTGTGTTCAAATAAATTTGTAGTAAATGGTAGGAGTAATATAAGCAATTTCCTTATAACGAAACTAGTTTTCAATCTTTGACTGCCAGTGGTAAATAAATTCTGTTCAAATAAATTTGTAGTAAATGGTAGGAGTAATATTACTTAATTTCCTTATATGAAACTAGTTTTCAATCTTTGACTGCCAGTGGTAAATAAATTCTGTTCAAATAAATTTGTAGTAAATGGTAGGAGTAATATTTAGCAATTTCCTTATAACGAAACTAGTTTTCAATCTTTGACTGCCAGTGGTAAATAAATTCTGTTCAAATAAATTTGTAGTAAATGGTAGGAGTAATATTGTAATTTCCTTATAACGAAACTAGTTTTCAATCTTTGACTGCCAGTGGTAAATAAATTCTGTTCAAATAAATTTGTAGTAAATGGTAGGAGTAATATTAGCAATTTCCTTATAACGAAACTAGTTTTCAATCTTTGACTGCCAGTGGTAAATAAATTCTGTTCAAATAAATTTGTAGTAAATGGTAGGAGTATGTGTAATTTCTATATGAAACTAGTTTTCAATCTTTGACTGCCAGTGGTAAATAAATTCTGTTAAAATAAATTTGTAGTAAATGGTAGGAGTAATATTAGCAATTTCCTTATAACGAAACTAGTTTTCAATCTTTGACTGCCAGTGGTAAATATTCTGTTCAAATAAATTTGTAGTAAATGGTAGGAGTAATATTAGCAATTTCCTTATAACGAAACTAGTTTTCAATCTTTGACTGCCAGTGAAAATAAATAAATTCTGTTCAAATAAATTTGTAGTAAATGGTAGGAGTAATATTAACATTCCTTATAACGAAACTAGTTTTCAATCTTTGACTGCCAGTGGTAAATAAATTCTGTTTAAAATAAATTTGTAGTAAATGGTAGGAGTAATATTGTAATTTCCTTATAACAAAACTAGTTTTCAATCTTTGACTGCCAGTGGTAAATAAATTCTGTTCAAATAAATTTGTAGTAAATGGTAGGAGTAATATTAGCAATTTCCTTATAACGAAACTAGTTTTCAATCTTTGACTGCCAGTGGTAAATAAATTCTGTTCAAATAAATTTGTAGTAAATGGTAGGAGTAATATTAGCAATTTCCTTATAACGAAACTAGTTTTCAATCTTTGACTGCCAGTGGTAAATAAATTCTGTTCAAATAAATTTGTAGTAAATGGTAGGAGTAATATTAGCAATTTCCTTATAACGAAACTAGTTTTCAATCTTTGACTGCCAGTGGTAAATAAATTCTGTTAAAATAGTTGTAGTAAATGGTAGGAGTAATATTAGCAATTTCCTTATAAAGAGCTAGTTTTCAATCTTTGACTGCCAGTGAGTAAATAAATTCTGTTCAAATAAATTTGTAGTAAATGGTAGAAAAAAAATTCATGTGTAGCAATTTCCTTATAACGAAACTAGTTTTCAATCTTTGACTGCCAGTGGTAAATAAATTCTGTTCAAATAAATTTGTAGTAAATGGTAGGAGTAATATTAGCAATTTCCTTATAACGAAATAGTTTTCAATCTTTGACTGCCAGTGGTAAATAAATTCTGTTCAAATAGAATTTGTAGTAAATGGTAAGAGGTAATATTAGCAATTTCCTTATAACAGAAACTAGTTTTCAATCTTTGACTGCCAGTGGTAAATAAATTCTGTTCAAATAAATTTGTAGTAAATGGTAGGAGTAATATTAGCAATTTCCTTATAACAAAACTAGTTTTCAATCTTTGACTGCCAGTAGTAAATAAATTCTGTTCAAATAAATTTGTAGTAAATGGTAGGGGTAATATTAGCAATTTCCTTATAAAAATTTGAAACTAGTTTTCAATCTTTGACTGCCAGTGGTAAATAAATTCTGTTAAAATAAATTTGTAGTAAATGGTAGGAGTAATATTAGCAATTTCCTTATAACGAAACTAGTTTTCAATCTTTGACTGCCAGTGGTAAATAAAATTCTGTTCAAATAAATTTGTAGTAAATGGTAGGAGTAATATTAGCAATTTCCTTATAACGAAACTAGTTTCAATCTTTGACTGCCAGTGGTAAATAAATTCTTATTTCAAATAAATTTGTAGTAAATGGTAGGAGTAATAGCAATTTCCTTATAACGAAACTAGTTTTCAATCTTTGACTGCCAGTGGTAAATAAATTCTGTTAAAATAAATTTGTAGTAAATGGTAGGAGTAATATTAGCAATTTCCTTATAACAAAACTAGTTTTCAATCTTTGACTGCCAGTGGTAAATAAATTCTGTTCAAATAAATTTGTAGTAAATGGTAGGAGTAAATAATGGCAATTTCCTTATAACGAAACTAGTTTTCAATCTTTGACTGCCAGTGGTAAATAAATTCTGTTCAAATAAATTTGTAGTAAATGGTAGGAGTAATATTGGCAATTTCCTTACTCCACTTGAAACTAGTTTTCAATCTTTTGACTGCCAGTGGTAAATAAATTCTGTTCAAATAAATTTGTAGTAAATGGTAGGAGTAATATTAGCAATTTCCTTATAACGAAACTAGTTTTCAATCTTTGACTGCCAGTGGTAAATGAATTCTGTTAAAATAAATTTGTAGTAAATGGTAGGAGTAATATTAGCAATTTCCTTATAACGAAACTAGTTTTCAATCTTTGACTGCCAGTGGTAAATAAATTCTGTTCAAATAAATTTGTAGTAAATGGTAGGAGTAATATTAGCAATTTCCTTATAACGAAACTAGTTTTCAATCTTTGACTGCCAGTGGTAAATAAATTCTGTTCAAATAAATTTGTAGTAAATGGTAGGAGTAATATTAGCAATTTCCTTATAACGAAACTAGTTTTCAATCTTTGACTGCCAGTGGTAAATAAATTCTGTTCAAATAAATTTGTAGTAAATGGTAGGGGTAATATTAGCAATTTCATATAACGAAACTAGTTTTCAATCTTTGACTGCCAGTGGTAAATAAATTCTGTTCAAATAAATTTGTAGTAAATGGTAGGAGTAATATTAGCAATTTCCTTATAACAAAACTAGTTTTCAATCTTTGACTGCCAGTGGTAAATAAATTCTGTTCAAATAAATTTGTAGTAAATGGTAGGGTAATATTAGCAATTTCCTTATAACGAAACTAGTTTTCAATCTTTGACTGCCAGTGGTAAATAAATTCTGTTAAAATAAATTTGTAGTAAATGGTAGGAGTAATATTAATTTCCTTATAACGAAACTAGTTTTCAATCTTTGACTGCCAGTGGTAAATAAATTCTGTTCAAATAAATTTGTAGTAAATGGTAGGAGTAATATTAGCAATTTCCTTATAACAAAACTAGTTTTCAATCTTTGACTGCCAGTGGTAAATAAATTCTGTTCAAATAAATTTGTAGTAAATGGTAGGAGTAATATTAGCAATTTCCTTATAACGAAACTAGTTTTCAATCTTTGACTGCCAGTGGTAAATAAATTCTGTTTAAATAAATTTGTAGTAAATGGTAGGGGTAATATTAGCAATTTCCTTATAACGAAACTAGTTTTCAATCTTTGACTGCCAGTGGTAAATAAATTCTGTTAAAATAAATTTGTAGTAAATGGTAGGAGTAATATTAGCAATTTCCTTATAACGAAACTAGTTTTCAATCTTTGACTGCCAGTGGTAAATAAATTCTGTTCAAATAAATTTGTAGTAAATGGTGGGAGTAATATTAGCAATTTCCTTATAACGAAACTAGTTTTCAATCTTTGACTGCCAGTGGTAAAATACAAATTCCTGTTCAAATAAATTTGTAGTAAATGGTAGGAGTAATATTGGCAATTTCCTTATAACGAAACTAGTTTTCAATCTTTGACTGCCAGTGGTAAATAAATTCTGTTCAAATAAATTTGTAGTAAATGGTAGAGTAATATTGGCAATTTCCTTATAACAAAACTAGTTTTCAATCTTTGACTGCCAGTGGTAAATAAATTCTGTTCAAATAAATTTGTAGTAAATGGTAGGGGTAATATTAGCAATTTCCTTATAACGAAACTAGTTTTCAATCTTTGACTGCCAGTGGTAAATATATTCTGTTCAAATAAATTTGTAGTAAATGGTAGGAGTAATATTAGCAATTTCCTTATAACAAAACTAGTTTTCAATCTTTGACTGCCAGTGGTAAATAAATTCTGTTCAAATAAATTTGTAGTAAATGGTAGGAGTAATATTAGCAATTTCCTTACTCTTGAAACTAGTTTTCAATCTTTGACTGCCAGTGGTAAATAAATTCTGTTCAAATAAATTTGTAGTAAATGGTAGGAGTAATATTAGCAATTTCCTTACTGTGAAAACTAGTTTTCAATCTTTGACTGCCAGTGGTAAATAAATTCTGTTCAAATAAATTTGTAGTAAATGGTAGGGGTAATATTAGCAATTTCCTTATAACGAAACTAGTTTTCAATCTTTGACTGCCAGTGGTAAATAAATTCTGTTCAAATAAATTTGTAGTAAATGGTAGGAGTAATATTAGCAATTTCCTTATAACAAAACTAGTTTTCAATCTTTGACTGCCAGTGAGTAAATAAATTCTGTTCAAATAAATTTGTAGTAAATGGTAGGAGTAATATTAGCAATTTCCTTATAACGAAACTAGTTTTCAATCTTTTGACTGCCAGTGGTAAATAAATTCTGTTCAAATAAATTTGTAGTAAATGGTAGGAGTAATATTAGCAATTTCCTTATAACGAAACTAGTTTTCAATCTTTGACTGCCAGTGGTAAATAAATTCTGTTCAAATAAATTTGTAGTAAATGGTAGGAGTAATATTAACAATTTCCTTATAACGAAACTAGTTTTCAATCTTTGACTGCCAGTGGTAAATAAATTCTGTTCAAATAAATTTGTAGTAAATGGTAGGAGTAATATTAGCAATTTCCTTATAACGAAACTAGTTTTCAATCTTTGACTGCCAGTAGTAAAT
>JBBBDQ010023715.1:0-10213 GCA_037127315.1 Ascarosepion bandense
TACACAAAGAAAATAAATACGCAAGTCAAACAAAGCGAAAAGTCGCCTAAGGCAACCTCCGTAAATGAAATATGGGGAGGGGTTAAAAAGAAAAGTGGAAAAAAATAAATTAAACGGTTTTTTTTTTGGTCAAAAATTCAAATGAAAGTTACTATTAAAAGAAAAGTTTTTAAACAAAAATAAATATGGCACTTAAGGCCAAACGGATACTGAAAAAAAGAGAAACAAAAAAATAAATTCAAGACGGCCGACCTAAACAAAAACAAATATGGCCGTCAAAAAATACGAAACTAAAATACAAAAGCTAGAAAATAAAATTAAAAAAACAAAGCAAGAAAACGAAAAGATAACAAAATTAAACTTAGCTAAACCAAAGAGGGGTCTTTTGTGTGGAAATAAAGTAGTCCAAATGGGTTATTTGCAAACAAAAAGTCTGACGCTCGTCAAAGCAAGTCAGAATGACAAAACACGTCAATCAGTGACTTAAGTTGTATTTATTTTTGTAAAATACAAAAAAATGGCACAAGGCCGAAATTGGGGATGGGGAAGGCTGGTCATCATCTGTCCTAGTTTAACTAGCTATTCACTTTCGTCGACCCTGACACACTTACAATAATCCTTGCACCATAATACCACTTTTTTACTTACCATTCTTACCACGTTCACCATAATACCTCGGCTGCCTGAAGATGTCCTACTTAACTCCCATATATTTACAGTATTCAGAGGAGGGCATGGGCAGAAAATAACAACAATAAAATATCCCCAATGGTTCTATACAATGAAAGAACGATATATACAAGAAACTAAATAAAATCGTATTAGTAATAAAAGCTCCCCACTACTTCTATTGATGACAGCAAAATCCTTCCCCGGATGAAATATAATGCGTGGCTTTAGAAATATCATAATACCACTTATCCGATCAGCAAACACTCACACAATCACTCACACATTTAAACACCATAACAAAAACGAAAAGCACACTTGAAAATAACGAAAGACGCCACGCATCCACCGGAGAACTAATATTGTTGAACACCTAAGGTGGGAAAGGGGTGGGGGATTAAACTAAAAGAAAACTGGGGCCAAAAAGAAAAAAAAGGCCAATGAGCAATTCATAACCTAGCCAAGTTACCTTTAAAGAGAGAAAACAGAAAAATCAAATACTTCCTATTCTAAACTAACAGGGAAGGGGTGCACATGTTGTGCCCAGCACACCCAATATCCTGATGCCTAACCAGCATCAAACAACCACTCCAGGTCAGCACCTTTCACTCGACAGAGACGCGCAAGACTCACCCACCTTTGGCCAAATTGATGGAGTGAGTCGTTTTTCCCCTGTCCTGATCTTGACTTTAAGCTGATGCTTAAAGAACAAGATCAGTTGGGAAGAGGTAAACTTCTCATCACCATAGAATTCCTCTAAGTCGGTCGTCCAAATCACGATTCGCATAACACCCAGTAAGCAAAAGAGCACATAGTGCTCAGCCCTAGATAACGGAGGTACGACATTGCTACAAACAGAACTAGCCCCCAAGGACAAAGAACTTTCCACGCAGCATACGGACCATGAGATCTTCAAGAACTTACATAGCGGCGCAACAACACTGCAGTGGAAGAAGGCACTGACGGATTCCGCCACAGCCCACAACGCACGCAGGTTGATTTCGGTGTTAGGCCCGCTACGAAGTTTCTTGCCTACCCAGAGAGCTTCTCGAATCATCAGCCAGGTGAGTGATGCCTCATCGTTAGTGAGACATTTCAACCCAGGCGCCCAAGGCCATATGGAGCGAGCCTCTGCTTCGTAAGCCCGAGCTCGCCAATCAGTTCATCTTGAACGGCCCCCCTAACTAACACCCGATATAATGCCCTAAGAGACAACGATTGGGCGTTGGAGAGGCCATCCGTAGCCCAAAGAGAAACTGGAGAGCCAAACGACACTTTATAGAAGGAGATTCGGCCACGAGGAATACGGCCGGCCTCTTCCCTCCGACAAATGCACACTTCTCAAGGATGGAAAGTTTTTATGGACGTCCTCTTTAACGAGGGCGCTTTCATCCGCTAGCATACACATTCGATCCAGGAATCTAATGCGAAGCGTATGTTGACGAATCTCAACGCTAGGCATGCCCAGACCGCCTTCAGATGGATGAAGGTGCAATGATCTCGCGACGCACCTTGGGAGCCTTGCCTTTCTCGCCAAAGGAAAGAGAACAAGAGCTGAATCAATCCCAAACGAATGGCACACGGGAGAGGAAGCATGGAGAGTCGGTAAAGGAGAATCGGGTAGATGTGCGAGGCACATACTCTGCCCTCCCCCTTTAAGGAAAGATTCCTCCGAGTCCACAGATGAACTGCGCCCTCGGCCTTCTCTTCTTTGAACTCCTCCGACCAATTCATTTCCAACTGGAGATCAGGACCGAAAAAGACGCCGAGAATCTGATCGGCCCGTCCGTCCAGAGGAAAGGTCCGGGGAGAGAAACTCCCTTTCCACGCACCCAATCGCAAGCCAACAGACTTATCGCGATTGATCTTGGCCCCTGTCACCGTCTCATAGCATCTGATTTCTTTGCTAACTTCGTCAATCTCGGCTTTGCTCGACACAAAAACCGAAACGTCGTCAGCATAGGCGGAGTACCTGGCCGAGGTGGTAGCACCAGGTAGGGAAATTCCGCGAAAAGGGACCGGATTCGCCTTAACTTGCGAAGGAAAGGCTCCAACGCAAGAACGTAAAGCAAAGGCGAAAGTGGACAACCTTGACGAATGGAGCGAGATAATGTGAAGGGCTTCGATCTTACCCCATTCACTTCCACCAGCGCACCGGGGACTCATACAGCAGTCGGATCCAGGTGCGAAAGTACGGCCCGAAACCGGCGGCGGAAAGGACAGATTCCAAGAAGCGATGGTCAACCCTATCGAACGCCTTGGACTGATCCAAATTGATCAGCGCGGCTTTCTCTTCAGTGTCGGTTTTCTCGATGATCAGGCGTACCAAATGAAGGTTGTCCTGAATAGTCCTGCCCTTCACAGCACAAGTCTGCTCGGGGCCAATCAGACTAGATAGGACAGCCTGCAAACGGCCGGCCAAGATCTTGGCAAAAATCTTTAAGTCAGTATTTAACATCGTTAAAGGCCGATAATTATCTATGCCACCCCCACCGTCCTTGCTCTTGCGAAGCAACTTGATTACACCCCTGGTGAAACGTCGAGGTATAGACCCCTGCTTCATCCAGTTGTTATAAACAAGAGCCAGCAGAGGAACAAAAACGGACGACTGCCTCAAGTACAGTTCGTAGGGAAGACCATCCAATCCTGGAGTTTTGTCCCGGCCAACCAATTTCAGCGCATCCCAGATTTCCGACTCTGTTATGGGCCCCTGCACTCAGCCGCTTCAGCCGCCGAGAGGCGGGGAAAGTCAGCCAAATAGGTATCGAACTGAGCCGAACTCAGACTGGCCTCCTTGGTGAAAAGATCCTGGAAGTAATCCCGAAAAGCTCCCCACATATACCCACGTCTGTAGTCACGGTACGTCCATCCGGCAATGTGATGTCCTTGATATGCCGATTGACTGCTCGCCTAGCTTCTTCTGCACGCAATTCTGCGGCCATATTCGTTGCCTCAGAAGACATTCTTTTTAACCTAGCCCTAACTACCAGAGCTTGATCCTTCTTGATAAGCAAGGAGGCCAGCTCGGCCCCAGCTAAGGCTACGTCCCCCATTACGGGATTTTAACTGCCCGATCAACTTTCTTTTCTACTGCCGTTTGCGCTGCTAAATTAGCTAAGTTGAGCCGACGACTATAGTCGGCAGCAAACGACCTAAGTTTTGATTTTAGAGTGTCCCACCACTTATTCCCAACCACAGCTCCCGTCAGTTCCCGCTTTAGTGTTAGTAAAGCTGGTGCTGGAAATCTTGGCTATCAAATACGACGCGTTCAATTTCCAGTAACCAGCCAACTTAACCTTAGGCTTATCTAAGCTTACACGAACCCGGACGAGCCTATGATCCGTGTAAACTATCGAATGGAAACTTGGACAACCTAAGAGCCCTACGTCGACTCTCTTAACTAGACTCGGTCGAGGTAGCTGGCGCTTACCTTCGAAACCGAGCTGCCCCTATTAGTCCAAGTCCACACTACCTCCCGGGGGTGTTCATTTCGGTATTTATCGACAAGATCATTCCTGTCGATAAATTCCCGAAATGGTTTCACATCCGGGTTGTTAGTACCCGATCTTTCTCCTATCCGATCTTTCTCAGGGTCAAGGACGGCATTCCAATCCCCCGCTAAAATTACCCGCCTCGATGTTCCAAAGAACGACTCGAGCTGCCGAAACAAAGCAGGACGCTCCGCATGGACATTGGGCGCATAAACCCCAATGAGGCGAAAAGATTCTCCTTTATGGTAATATCCAGCACACAAATCCTGCCCGCTGGATCCGCGAAGACAAGCGTACACACCGCATTCAATGACTTGCTCACTAGCCAGGAGACACCTCTAGAACGACCATCAAAACATGCTGAAAAGAGATCGTAATCCCTAGACAGTATGCTCTCATGGTCGCCAGCTGAAAAACGGGTCTCCTGTAAACAGCAACATCCACACCGAGGCGCTGGAGATCATGAGTGAGTCTCACCCTCCGAGACTCGGACCTCAGCCCCCGGGCATTTATACTTGCTAACCATAAAGCCATTGTGATACGTAATTAGGGTTGGGGTCCTGGACAGAACATGGTCGGGGAAAGGATGCCGACAGCCTCTCCCATGGACCCATGGCCTATCTCATTCTTGATGGTGCCGTCAGAGGAGACGCCGCCAACATCCCAGGGAAAGGTTAGTTTTAGCGCCCTATAGAGGGAGGGGTGAACTAAAACAGGGACCCGTCCTGAACAAAATTTCTCCAAGTTTGTTAGTCTTTCTGATTTTGTAGTGATGATTGGTGGAGTCAGGGATATTACTTTGGCCGCCTCCTCGACCATGCCCCACACCTGCCGCGCCCCGACCCCGTGCGGATAACTGTTAATATCCTCTGAGCAGTAGGGAAGTTTTGTGGCACTTCCACATCCTTGTCCCCGCACTTCTTCATTGCCAAGAGCGCGTTGAGTTGTTTTATTCTTTTTCCAAAATCCTTGGCTCTTTCGGCCTGGGCCGGGGAAATACGGCAGATGTCCTCCTTTGCCTGTACGGCACTTGCAGGCTTCTTGCGCGTTTCTTTTTCCTCCGATGAAGCACTCCTTTGCCTTTTAATGGAGGCGGCATCAGTTTTGGAGGAGAGGGACAGGGAGAGAGGCAGGGAGAGACTCTGAAATAATTGATAATAGGGCTGGGATCCCGACTGCGAGGGGAAGGTTTCCTGGGCGTGGGTTGAGAAGAATGCACTTTCTTCGGTCTCTCCGTCTTTTTCTTTGAGGGGAGGACGGGGGCAGAGGCCGAGGGGCACGAGCGACGTTTTTCCAGTTGTTTTAACCGCTCTTCTGAAGGCCGAAAAGAACGTTTTTCTAGCTGTTTCTTCAGCTCCTTAATTTTTAAGGTTTTTTCGTATCCCGGATCGTAGGCTTTTTTTAGGTCTTCTAATTTAGGAGCAGACCAGGCCGAGGCATCGCCCTTCTTGCTGGTAGAGGGAGTGGGGCTGTACGTGCCTTTAGTCTTTGGGGTCTCCGGGGACCGAGGTTCCGCAGCTTGGCGCTTCCCCTGGCCCTGCCAACAACCAGCCACTCCCTTATCCTTCTCCTTGGCTACACTTGCAGCTGGTGATGGTTTTTTCGGGGGGTGAGGAACTTTTGTTCCCAACCGGGGTAACTGCCGCACCGGTCCCGGGTATTGGCATGCCCACTACGGGCGAGACGGATGTAACAGAAGTGGCCAGGAGGGGGATTTGGTCGACTGGGGCCTGGCTTCCAGAGGACTTCCTTCTGGCAGGAGGAGGAGAGGTGACCAATCTCTCCGCACCTCCAGCATTTCGGTTTGCGACCGGTAACTATTACCGGTAGGCCCAGCCCCCTACGTCAAGACAGTTGGGGATAGTCTCGAAGTCTTCACGGCTGATCATAATATCAAAAGACCATCCCCCGGTCAGGTCTTCGCAGGAGGCATCTAAAATTTGGCCAAACTGCGAAAAGTACGCAGCCAGATGCTCCTCGATGACCTGAGGAGGAACCTCATACACTGCTACCTTGGTCCTTCGTTTGCCATCGTACTCACATCTGAATATGAGATCTTTCATTATCAGGTCTTCCGTTGCCAATTTTATGCAATCTTCTGGCGTGGGTAGCAGTATGTCCCACATGAAGAAGCCCGCACCTTTAACTATTCTTAAGGGGCTTATACCCCTTTGACTGTAGTGTTTCTCAACACCATGTCTTTCGTGCTGCGACAAATTTTGCGCGTACGCTTGTCCCACCACGAAGACTGACACTATTTTTTTTTCCAATCCTCTTTACCCTTGGGGATCCTCCAAGAGCCCACCTCTACGACAAGGTGTGCGTAGCTCTTAGCTCTCTCCAAGAACTCCGCCAGATTGATCGTGCATTTCGGAGGGAGAATTCCCCAGCCACAGGGCGATTCCCCGGCCTCAGCATCTTTCGTTGTCTTGTCTTTTTTCTTCAACGTTTTTCTGGCTATTCTCGGCCATAGTTGCTTTCATTTCTTTGTCTTTGTCTTTTTCTTTGCCATGCTCTTCTCCCGGAAGAGGGGGAAATGCCTCATCGGTTTTTTCTGGTGGGCTCCTTCAAGGGGGTCAAAGTTCAATTTTTTCTTTATTGACCGACTAGTGTCGGCCATTTTTAAGTTTCACAACTCCACCAACACTTTTTTGTTTTTTTTTCCACCAATCTAACTTATATGGAGGGGTGGGAAAAGGCGGGAGTAAAAAAAATGGAAAAAAATATATATATAAATAAAAAAAAAAAAAAAAAAAAAAAAACACAAACTAAACAAGCAACAAAGAAAGACAAGGAAACGGTTTTAAAATAAAAACAACAAACCCCGAAGGATCTAAAAATAGATAAAGAATAAGCTTAGCCAATAACGGCCAAAACACTAGCCTTTAAAGGCCAAAACTACACTAAGAAAATGCCTTAAAACGGCAAAAAGATAAGCCTCTAGAGAGGTTTACCAAAAATAAACGAAAACAAACAATGAATAAACTTACAAGCAGTAATAAAAAGAAATAAAACAAACAAAAAAAGGAGCTGCCTAAAAAAAGGCTACTCTCGTTAAAAATAGGAGGAGGGCAAAAAAAAATAAACTTTGCTGGGATAAATAAAGTTTACAAAAAAGGAATAAACGAATTAAATTTGTACAACGAATAAACTTTACAACAATGAAACAAACTACACAAAGAAAATAAATACGCAAGTCAAACAAAAAGCGAAAAGTCGCCTAAGGCAACCTCCGTAAATGAAATATGGGGAGGGGTTAAAAGAAAAAGGGAAAAATAAATTAAACGGTTTTTTTTTTGGTCAAAAATTCAATGAAAGTTACTATTAAAAGAAAAGTTTTTAAACAAAATAAATATGGCACTTAAGGCCAAACGGATACTGAAAAAAAAGAGAAACAAAAAAATAAATTCAAGACGGCCGACCTAAACAAAACAAATATGGCCGCCAAAAAAAAAAATACGAAACTAAAATACAAAAAGCTAGAAAATAAATTAAAAAACAAAGCAAGAAAAACGAAAAGATAAATAAAATTAAACTTAGCTAAACCAAAGAGGGGTCTTTTGTGTGAAATAAAAGTAGTCCAAATGGGTTATTTGCAAACAAAAAAGTCTGACGCTCGTCAAAGCAAGTCAGGAAATGACAAAACACGTCAATCAGTGACTTAAGTTTTATTTATTTTTGTACGAATACAAAAAATGTGGCACAAGGCCGAAATTGGGGATGGGGAAGGCTGGTCATCATCTGTCCTACTTTAACTTAGCTATTCACTTTCGTCGACCCTGACATACTTATAATAATCCTTACACCATAATACCACATTTTTACTTACCATTCTTACCACGTTCACCATAATACCTCGGCTGCTCTATGTTGTCCTACTTTAACTCCCATATTTACAATATTCAGTGGAGGGCATGGGCAGAAAATAACAACATTAAAATATCCCTAATGGTTTTATACAATGAAAGAACGATATATACAAGAAACTAAATAAAATCGTATTAGTAATAAAAGCCCCACTACTTCTAATATTGTGACAGCAAAAATCACTTCCCCGGACGAAATATAATGCGTGTGGCTTTAGAAATATCATAATACCACTTATCCGATCAGCAAACACTCACACAATCACTCACACATTTAAACACCATAACAAAAACGAAAACCACACTTGAAAAATAACGAAAGACGCCACGCATCCACCGGAGAACTAACATTGTTGAACACCTAAGGTGGGAAAGGGGTGGGGGATTAAATCAAAAGAAAAACTGTACAAAAAGAAAAGTGGGGCCAATGAGCAATCATAACCCAGCTGGGTTACTCAAAGAGAGAAACAGAAAATCAAATACTTTCTACTCTAAACTAACAGGGAAGGGTGCACATGTTGTGCCCAGCACACCTAATATCCTGGATGCCTAACCAGCATCAAACAACCACTCCAGGTCAGCACCTTTCACTCGACAGAGACGCGCAAGACTCACCCACCTTTTGCCAAATTCAGATGGAGGACAGTCAAGCTCTTTCTCTGTCCTGATCTTGGACTTTAAGCTGATGCTTAAAGAACAAGATCAGTTGGGAAGAGGTAAACTTCTCATCACCATAGAATTCCTTCTGTCGCGTCGTCCAAATCACGATTCGCATAACACCTAGTAAGCAAAAGAGCACATAGTGCTCAGCCCTAGATAACGGAGGTACGACATTGCTACAAACAGAACTAGCCTCAAGGACAAAGAACTTTCCACGCAGCATACGAACCATGAGATCTTCAAGGAACTTACATAGCGGCGCAACAACACCGCAGTGGAAGAAGGCATGATCGACGGATTCCGCCGACAGCCCACAACGCACGCAGGTTGATTTCGGTGTTAGGCCCGCTACATGAAGTTTCTTGCCTACCCAGAGAGCTTCCTTCGAATCATCAGCCAGGTGAGTGATGCCTCATCGTTAGTGAGACATTTCAACCCAGGCGCCCAAGGGCCATATGGAGCGAGCCTCCTGCTTCGTAAGCCCGAGCTCGCCAATCAGTTCATCTTGAACGGTCTCCTCAACTAACACCCGATATAATGCCCTAAGAGACAACGATTGGGCGTTGGAGAGGCCATCCGTAGCCCGCAAGAGAAACTGAGAGCCAAACGACATTCTTTATAGAAGGAGCATTCGCCACGAGGAATACGGCCGGCCTCTTCTCCGACAAATGCACACTTCTCAAGGATGGAAAGTTTTTATGGACGTCCTCTTTAACGAGGGCGCTCTTCTCATCCGCTAGCATACACATTCGATCCAGGAATCTAATGCGAAGCGTATGTTGACGAATCTCAACGCTAGGCATGCCCAGACCGCCTTCAGATGGATGAAGGTAACAGATTCAAGTGACGCACCTTGGGAGCCTTGCCTTCGCCAAAGGAAAGAGAACAAGAGTTGAATCAATCCCAAACGAATGGCACACGGGAGAGGAAGTACGGAGAGTCGGTAAAGGAGAATCGGGTAGATGTGCGAGGCACATACTCTGCCCTCCCCTTTAAGGAAAAGATTCCTCCGAGTCCACAGATGAACTGCGCCTCGGCCTTCTCTCGAACCTCCGACCAATTCATTTCCAACTGAGATCAGGACCGAAAAAGACGCCGAGAATCTTGATCGGCCCGTCCGTCCAGAGGAAAGGTCCGGGAAGAGAAACTCCCTTCCACGCACCCAATCGCAAGCCAACAGACTTATCAAGATTGATCTGGCCCCGTCACCGTCTCATAGCATCTGATTTCTTTGCTAACTTCGTCAATCTCGGCTTTGCTCGACACAAAAACCGAAACGTCGTCAGCATAGGCGGAGTACCTGGCCGAGGTGGTAGCACCAGGTAGGGAAATTCCGCGAAGGACCGGATTCGCCTTTAACTTGCGAAGGAAAGGCTCCAACGCAAGAACGTAAAGCAAAGGCGAAAGTGGACAACCTTGACGAATGGAGCGAGATAATGTGAAGGGCTTCGATCTTACCCCATTCACTTCCACCAGCGCACTGGGGACTCATACAGCAGTCGGATCCAGGTGCGAAAGTACGGCCCG
>JBBBDQ010023716.1:0-2500 GCA_037127315.1 Ascarosepion bandense
CGAATATCTATCTATCTATCTATCTATCTATCTATCTATCTATCTATCTATCTATCTATCTATCTATCTATCTATCTATCTATCTCAGAAAGTCCAATATCTATCTATCTATCTATCTATCTATCTATCTATCTATCTATCTATCTATCTATCTATCTATCTATCTATCTATCCATCTCAGAAAGTCCAATATCTATCTATCTATCTATCTATCTATCTATCTATCTATCTATCTATCTATCTATCTATCTATCTATCTATCTATCTATCTCAGAACGTCCAATATCTATCTATCTATCTATCTATCTATCTATCTATCTATCTATCTATCTATCTATCTATCTATCTATCTATCTCAGAAAGTTCAATATCTATCTATCTATCTATCTATCTATCTATCTATCTATCTATCTATCTATCTATCTATCTCAGAAAGTCCAATATTTATCTATCTATCTATCTATCTATCTATCTACTATCTATCTATCTATCTATCTATCTATCTATCTCAGAAAGTCCAATATCTATCTATCTATCTATGTATCTATCTATCTATCTATCTATCTATCTATCTATCTATCTATCTATCTATCTATCTATCTATCTCAGAAAGTCCAATATCTATCTATCTATCTATCTATCTATCTATCTATCTATCTATCTATCTATCTATCTATCTATCTATCTATCTATCTATCTCAGAAAGTCCTATATCTATCTATCTATCTATCTATCTATCTATCTATCTATCTATCTATCTATCTATCTATCTATCTATCTCAGAATGTCCAATATCTATCTATCTATCTATCTATCTATCTATCTATCTATCTATCTATCTATCTATCTCAGAAAGTTCAATATCTATCTATCTATCTATCTATCTATCTATCTATCTATCTATCTATCTATCTATCTACCTATCTATCTATCTATCTATCTATCTCAGAATGTCCAATATCTATCTATCTATCTATCTATCTATCTATCTATCTATCTATCTATCTATCTATCCATCTCAGAAAGTCCAATATCTATCTATCTATCTATCTATCTATCTATCTATCTATCTATCTATCTATCTATCTATCTATCTATCTATCTCAGAAATCCAATATCTATCTATCTATCTATCTATCTATCTATCTATCTATCTATCTATCTATCTATCTATCTCAGAAAGTTCAATATCTATCTATCTATCTATCTATCTATCTATCTATCTATCTATCTATCTATCTATCTATCTATCTCAGAAAGCCCAATATTTATCTATCTATCTATCTATCTATCTATCTATCTATCTATCTATCTATCTATCTATCTATCTCAGAAAGTCCAATATCTATCTATCTATCTATGTATCTATCTATGTATCTATCTATCTATCTATCTATCTATCTATCTATCTATCTATCTATCTATCTATCTATCTATCTATCTCAGAAAGTCCACATCTATCTATCTATCTATCTATCTATCTATCTATCTATCTATCTATCTATCTATCTATCTCAGAAAGTCCAATATCTATCTATCTATCTATCTATCTATCTATCTATCTATCTATCTATCTATCTATCTATCTATCTATCTATCTATCTATCTATCTCAGAAAGTCCAATATCTATCTATCTATCTATCTATCTATCTATCTATCTATCTATCTATCTATCTATCTATCTATCTATCCATCTCAGAAAGTCCAATATCTATCTATCTATCTATCTATCTATCTATCTATCTATCTATCTATCTATCTATCTATCTATCTATCTATCTATCTATATATCTCAGAACGTCCAATATCTATCTATCTATCTATCTATCTATCTATCTATCTATCTATCTATCTATCTATATATCTATCTATCTATCTCAGAAAGTTCAATATCTATCTATCTATCTATCTATCTATCTATCTATCTATCTATCTATCTATCTATCTCAGAAAGTCCAATATCTATCTATCTATCTATCTATCTATCTATCTATCTATCTATCTATCTATCTATCTATCTATCTATCTATCTCAGAAAGTTCAATATCTATCTATCTATCTATCTATCTATCTATCTATCTATCTATCTATCTATCTATCTATCTATCTATCTATCTATCTCAGAAAGTTCAATATCTATCTATCTATCTATCTATCTATCTATCTATCTATCTATCTATCTATCTATCTATCTATCTATCTATCTATCTATCTATCTATCTATCTCAGAAAGTCCAATATCTATATATCTATCTATCTATCTATCTATCTAACTATCTATCTATCTATCTATCTATCTATCTATCTATCTATCTATCTATCCATCTCAGAAAGCTCAATATCTATCTATCTATCTATCTATCTATCTATCTATCTATCTATCTATCTATCTATCTATCTATCTATCTATCTATCTATCTCAGAACGTCCAATATCTCTATCTATCTATCTATCTATCTATCTATCTATCTATCTATCTATCTATCTATCTATCTATCT
>JBBBDQ010023719.1:0-21044 GCA_037127315.1 Ascarosepion bandense
ATAACAGTGGTGACGAGGAACTTCAAACTTGTACGGAGTGAGAAAACATACCCGTCTTTTTATTACTGCGGCGCACATAATAACAGTGGTGACGAGGAACTGAAACTTGTGCAGGTGGAAAAACATACCCGTCTTTTATTACTGCGGCGCACATAATAACAGTGGTGACGAACTGAAACTTGTACAGGTGAGCTATACCCGTCTTTTTATTACTGCGGCGCACATAATAACGAAAGTGGTGACGAGGAACTGAAACTTGTACGGGTAGGAAAACATGCCGTCTTTTTATTACTGCGGCGCACAGCAATAACAACAGTGGCGACGAGAGTGCTGAAACTTGTACGGGTAAGAAAACATACCCGTCTTTTTATTACTGCGGCGCACATAATAACAGTGGTGACGAACTGAAACTTGTACGGGTAAGGAAAACATACCCGTCTTTTTATTACTGCGGCGCACATAATAACAGTGGTGACGAACTAAAACTTGTACGGAGTAGGAAAACATACCCGTCTTTTTATTACTGCGGCGCACATAATAACAGTGGTGACGAGGAACTGAAACTTATGCAGGTAGGAAAACATACCGTCTTTTTATTACTGCGGCGCACATATTAACGGTGGTGACGAGGAACTGAAACTTGTACAGGTAGGAAAACATGCCCGTCTTCTTACTGCGGCGCACGCAATAACAGTGGCGACGAACTGAAGCTTGTACAGGTAAGAAAACATACCCGTCTTTTTATTACTGCGGCATAAATAACAGTGGTGACGGGCAGCAAGAGCTTGCGCACGGGTAGAGCTTATACCCGTCTTTTTATTACTGCGGCGCACATAATAACAATGGTGACGAACTGAAACTTGTACGGAGTAGGAAAACATACCCGTCTTTTTATTACTGGCGCACATAATAACGGTGGTGACGAGGAACTGAAACTTGTACAGGTAGGAAAACACCTTGCGTCTTTTTATTACTGCGGCGCACATAATAACAGTGGCGACGAGGAACTGAAACTTGTACGGGTAGGAAAACATACCCGTCTTTTTATTACTGCGGCGCACATAATAGTGGTGACGAGAACTGAAACTTGTACGGGTAGGGAAAACATACCCGTCTTTTTATTGCGCGGCGCACACCTTCAATAACGGTGGCGACGAGGAACTGAAACTTGTACGGAGTAGGAAAACATGCCCCGTCTTTTTATTACTGCGGCGCACATATGCTCAGTGGTGGCGAACTGAAACTGTACGGAGTAAGGAAAACATACCCGTCTTTTTATTACTGCGGCGCACATATTAACAGTGGCGACGAGGAACTGAAACTTGTACGGAGTAGGAAAACATACCCGTCTTTTTTATTACTACGGCCGCACATAGTAACAATGGTGACCGAACTGAAACTTGTGCGGGTAGGAAAACATACCCGTCTTTTTATTACTGCGGCGCACTTTACATGACAACAGTGGCGACGAGGAACTGAAACATGCCGGAGTAGGAAAACATACCCGTCTTTTATTACTGCAGCACACATAATAACAGTGGTGACGAGGAACTGAAACTTGTACGGGTAAGGAAAACACTACCCGTCTTTTGTACTGCGGCGCACACCAACCAACAGTGGTGACGAGGAACTGAAACTTGTACGGGTAAGGAAAACATACCCGTCTTTTTATTACTGCGGCGCACGCCAATAACGCTTATTGGCGACGAGGAACTGAAACTTGTACGGAGTAGGAAAACATACCCGTCTTTATTGCTGCGGCGCATAATAACGGTGGTGACGAGGAACTGAAACTTGTGCGAGGTAGGAAAACATACCCATCTTTATTGCGGCACACATAGTGGCGACGAGGAACTGAAACTTATGCAGGTGGGAAAACATACCCGTCTTTTTATTACTGCGGCGCACATAATAACAGTGGTGACGAGGAACTGAAACTTGTACGGGTAGGAAAACATACCCGTCTTTTTATTACTGCGGCACACATAATAACAGTGATGACGGGCTAAAACGCGCGAGGTAGGGAAAGGCATGCCGATACTGTACTGCGGCGCACATAATAACGGTGGTGACGAGGAACTGAAACTTGTACGGAGTGGAAAGCCACACCCGTCTTTTTATTACTGCGGCGCACATATTAACAGTGGTGACGAGGAACTGAAACATGCAGGTAGGAAAACATACCCGTCTTTTTATTACTGTTTTTATATATGATGGCGACGAACTGAAGCTTGTACGGAAGTGAGCTTATACCCGTCTTTTTATTACTGCGGCACTTTGTAATAACAGTGGTGACGAGGAACTGAAACTTGTAGGTAGGAAAAAATACCCGTCTTTTATTACTACGGCGCACATAATAACAGTGGTGACGAGGAACTAAAACTTGTACGGGTAAGAAAACATACCCGTCTTTTTATTACTGCGGCGCACATAATAACAGTGGTGACGAGGAACTGAGCATGCGGGTAGGAAAACACTGCCGTATTTTTTATTTTTGGCGTACATAATAGTGGCGACGAGGAACTGAAACTTGTACGGGTAGAAAACATACCCGTCTTTTTATTACTGCGGCGCACGTAACAGTGGTGACGAGGAACTGAAACTTGTACGGAGTAGGAAAACATACCCGTCTTTTGTGCCTGGCGCACAGCAATAACAGTGGTGACGAGGAACTGAAACTTGTACAGGTAGGAAAACATACCCGTCTTTTTATTACTGCGGCGCACATAATAACAGTGGTGACGAGGAACTGAAACTTGTACAGGTAGGAAAACATCACCGTCTTGCCGTACCGGCGTACATAATAACGGTGGCGACGAGGAACTGAAACTGGCGCAGGTAGGAAAACATACCCGTCTTTATTACTGCGGCGCACATAATAACGGTGGTGACGAGGAACTGAAACTTGTGCAGGTAGGAAAACATACCCGTCTTTTTATTACTGCGGCGCACATAATAACGGTGGTGACGAGGAACTGCGACATGCGGAAGTGGAAAAACATACCCGTCTTTTATTACTGACGCCTGGCAATAACGGTGGTGACGAGGAACTGAAGCTTTGCAGGTAGGCATACCCGTCTTTTTATTACTGGGCGACACATAATAACAGTGGCGACGAGGAACTGGCTTGTACGGAGTAGGAAAACATGCCGTCTTTTTGTACTGCGGCGCACATAATAACGATGGTGGTGAGGAGCGCCGAAACGTAGATGGAAAACGCGTGCGCAGCCACCAACATAATGTTTAAGTGGTGACGAGGAACTGAAACTTGTACGGAGTAGGAAAACATACCCGTCTTTTTATTACTGCGGCGCACATAATAACAGTGGTGACGAGGAACTGACTTATGCAGGTGAGGAAAACATACCCGTCTTTTTATTACTGCGGCGCACACATAATAACAATAGTGGCAAGGAACTGAAACTTATTACGGAAGTGGAAAACATACCCGTCTTTTATTACTGCAGCGCACATAATAACAGTGGTGACGAGGAACTGAAACTTGTACGGGTAAGGAAAACATACCCGTCTTTTTATTACTGCAGCGCACAACCAACAGTGGTGACGAGGAACTGAAACATGCAGGTAAGGCATACCGTCTTTTTATTACTCACGGCGATACGCCAATAACAGCCGGTGGCGACGAGGAACTGGAAGCATGCAGGTAGAGCATACCCGTCTTTTTATTACTGCGGCGCACATAATAACGAGTGACGAGGAACTGAAACTTGTACGGAGTAGGAAAACATACCCGTCTTTTTATTACTGCGGCGTACATAATAACGGTGGCGACGAGGAACTGAAACTTGTACGGGTAGGAAAACATGCCAATCTTTTATTACTGCGGCGCACATAATAACAGTGGTGACGAGAACTGAAACTTGTACGGAGTAGGAAAACATACCCGTCTTTTTATTACTGCGGCGCACATAATAACAGTGGTGACGAGGAACTGAAGCATACCAGGTAGGAAAACATACCCGTCTTTTTATTACTGCGGCGCACATATTAACGATGGTGACGAGGAACTGAAACTTGTACGGGTAAGGAAAACATACCCGTCTTTTTCGCCTGCGGCGCATAATAACGGTGGTGACGAGCGAAACTTGTACGGGTAGGGAAAACAGCACTGGCTGCTTTTGTACTGCGGCGTACATAATAACAGTGGCGACGAGGAACTGGAAAACTTATGCCAGGTAGGAAAACATACCCGTCTTTTTATTACTGCGACACATAATAACAGTGGTGACGAGGAACGAAACTTGTACGGAGTGAGGAAAACATACCCGTCTTTTTACTGCGGCGCACGCCAATAACAGTGGTGACGAGGAACTGAAACTTGTGCAGGTAGGAAAACATACCCGTCTTTTTATTACCGGCGTACATAATAACAGTGGCGACGAACTGAAACTTGTGCAGGTAGGAAAGCACACCGTCTTTATTACTGCGGCACAATAACAGTGGTGACGAGGAACTGAAGCTTGTACGGAGTAGGAAAACATACCCGTCTTTTTATTACTGCGGCGCACGTAACGATAGCGACGAACTGAAACTTGTACGGAGTAGGAAAACATACCCGTCTTTTTGACCTGCAGCGCATAATAACGGTGGTGACGAACTGAAACTTGTACGGAGTAGGAAAACATACCCATCTTTTTATTACTGCGGCGCACATAATAACAGTGGCGACGAACTGAGAAACTTGTACGGGTAGGCTTTAAATCTTTTTATTACTGCGGCGCACGCCAATAACGGTGGTGACGAGGAACTGGAGAAACTTGTACGGAGGTAGGAAAACATACCCGTCTTTTTATTACTGCGGCGCACATAATAACAGTGGTGAGGAACTGAAACTTGTACAGGTAGGAAAACATACCCGTCTTTTATTACTACGCGCACGGCAATAACAGTGGTGACGAGAACTGAAACTTGTACGGAGGTAGGAAAAGCATACCCGTCTTTATTACTGCGGCGTACATAATAACAGTGGCGACGAGGGAACTGGAAACTGTTGCAGGTAGGAAAACATACCCGTCACCATGCGGCTATATGTAGTGGCGTGGCGAACTGAAACTTGGCTGAGATGAAAAACATACCGTCTTTTATTATTGCGGTGCCTTATAATAACAGAGGGGCAAGGAACTGAAACTTGTACACGGAGTAGGAAAACATACCCGTCTTTTTATTACTGCGGCGCACATAATAACAGTGGCGACGAGGAACTAGAGCTTGTACGGAGTAGAATATACCCGTCTTTTTATTACTGCGGCGGCCATAATAACAGTGGTGACGAGGAACTGAAACTTGTCACGGGCAGGAAAACATACCGTCTTTTTATTACTGCGGCGCACATAATAACAGTGATGACGAACTGAAACTTGTACGAGTAGGAAAAACATACCCGTCTTTTTATTACTGCGGCGTACATAATAACGGTGGTGACGAGGAACTGAAGCATGTGAGGTAGGAAAACATACCCGTCTTTTTATTACTGCGGCGCACATAATAACAGTGGTGACGAGGAACTGAAACTTGTGCAGGTAGAAAACCTGCCGATATGCACGCATTACTGCGGCGCACGTAATAACGGTGGTGACGAGGGCCGACTTTAGCGCCAGGTAGGAAAACATGCCGATCTTTTTATTACTGCGGCGCACATAATAACAGTGGTGACGGGCAGAAACTTCTTTGCAGGTAAAGGAAAAAATACCCGTCTTTTTATTACTGCGGCGCACATAATAACGGTGGTGACGAGGAACTGAAACTTGTACGGAGTAGGAAAACATACCCGTCTTTTTATTACTGCGGCGCACATAATAACGGTGGTGACGAGGAACTGAAACTTGTTGCAGGTGGAAAACTGCCGTCTTTTTGTGCTGCGGCGCACGCCGTATGATGGTGACGAGGAACTGAGCATGCGGGTAAAGGAAAAAATACCCGTCTTTTTGTGCTGCGGCGCACGCCGGGCGGCAGTGGTGACGGGAGCCGACATGCAGGTAGGAAAACATACCCGTCTTTTTATTACTGGGGCGCACATATGCTCAGTGGTGACGAGGAACTGAAGCATGCGGGTAGAGAAAACATACCCGTCTTTTTATTACTGCGGCGCACGTAATAACAGTGGTGACGAGGAACTGAAACTTGTACGGGTAGGAAAACATACCCGTCTTTTTTATGCGGCGCACACAATAACGGTAGCCGAGGAACTGAAACTTGTACGGAGTAGGAAAACATACCCGTCTTTGTGCGGCGTACATAATAACAGTGGCGACGAAGACGCCGACTTCGCTACGGGTGGGCATACCCGTCTTTTTATTACTGAAAGCATAATAACGGTGACGAGGAACTGAAACTTGTACGGAGTAGGAAAACATACCGTCTTTTTATTACTGCGGCGCACATAATAACAGTGGTGACGAGGGGCGGCGAGCTTGTACAGGTAGAAAACATACCCGTCTTTTATTACTGCGGCGCACATAATAACTGGTGGTGACGAGAACTGAAACTTGCAGCCACGGAAGTAGGAAAACATACCCGTCTTTTTATTACTGCGGCGCACATAGCCTTGGTGGCGACGAGGGCGCGAGCTTGTACCAGGTAAGGAAAAAATACCGTCTTTTTTATTACTGGCGCACATAATAGCGGTAATGGTGACGAGGAACTGAAACTTGTACGGGTAGGAAAACACTTTGTCATTTTTATTACTGCGGCGCACATAATAACGGTGGTGACGAGGAACTGAAACTTGTGCAGGTAGGAAAACATACCCGTCTTTTTATTACCAAACTTTGCATAATAACAGTGGTGACGAGGAACTGAAACTTGCTGCGGGTAAGAAAACATACCCGTCTTTTTATTACTGCGGCATAGCCAACAGTGGTGACGAGGAGCTGAAGGCATGTAGGGTAAGGAAGCATACCCGATCTTTTTATTGCCTCTGGCGCACGCCAATAACAGTGGCGACGAGGAACTGAAACATGCGGGTAGGAAAAAATACCCGTCTTTTTATTACTGCGGCGCACATAATAACAGTGGTGACGAGGAACTGAAACTTGTACGGAGTGAAGGAAAACATACCCGTCTTTTTGCCTGCGGCGCATATGTAGTGGCGACGGGGAACTGAAACTTGTACAGGTAGGAAAACATGCCGTATTCCGCATGCTGCGCGTAATAACAGTGGTGACGAGGAACTGAAACTTGTACAGGTAGGAAAAAAATACCCGTCTTTTTATTACCACGGCGCACATAATATGATGGTGACGAGGCAGGCTTCATGCGGATAGAGGAAAACCGTACCGTCTTTATTACTGCGGCGCACGCCAATAACAGTGGTGACGAGGAACTGAAACTTGTACAGGTAGGAAAACATACCCGTCTTTTTATTACTGCGGCACTGTAATAACAGTGGTGACGAGGAACTGAAACATGCAGGGTAAGGAAAAAATACCCGTCTTTGTGCTGCAGCGCATAACCGTCAGCGACGAGGAACTGAAACTGCATTGCTGATGAGAAAAATACCCGTCTTTTTGTTGCGCGGCGCACGTAGCCAACAGTGGTGACGAGGAACTGAAACTTATGCACGGAGTAGGAAAAAATACCGTCTTTTATTACCGGCACACAGCAATAACAATGGCGACGAACTTCGACTGGCGCGAATGGAAAAACATACCCGTCTTTTTATATGCTGCGGCGCACATACAGCAGCAGTGGCGACGAGGAACAGAAACTTTGGCCCTGGAAAGTGAGAAAAACCTTCCGTCTTTTATTACTGCGGCGCACAAATAACGGTAGCGGCGAGGAACTGAAACTTATTGCGGAAGTGGGGAAAACATACCCGTCTTTATTACTGCGGCGCACATAATAGCTGGTGAGCGAGGAACTGAAACTTGTGCCTGGAGTAGGAAAAAATACCCGTCTTTTTATTACTGCGGCGCTTTTGTAATAACAAAATGGCGACGAACTGAAACTTGTGCAGGTGGAAAAAATACCCGTCTTTGTACTGCCTGGCCTTTGACCGGCTGGGTAAAGTGATGAGGAACTGAAACTTGTCGGGAGTAGGAAAACATACCCGTCTTTATTACTGCGGCGCACATAATAACAGTGGCGACGAGGAACGCCATTTTCGTACGGGTGAAGCATACCCGTCTTTTTATTACTGCGACGCATAGCCACTGATGGCGACCAGGAACTGAAACTTGTACGGAGTAGGGAAAACATACCCGTCTTTTTATTACTGCAGCACTTGTAATAACAATGGTGACGAGGAACTGAAACTTGTACGGATGACTTAAAATCTTTTATTACTGGCGCACATAGCCGCAGTGGTAACGGGCAAACATACGGGTAGGAAAAAATACCCGTCTTTTTATTACTGCGGCACCTGCGTAATAACAGTGGCGACGAGAACTGAAACTTGTACAGGTAGGAAAAAATGCCGTGCTTTTTATTACGCGCACTGACAACAGTGGTGACGAGGAACTGAAACATACGGAGTAGGGAAAAAATACCCGTCTTTTTATTACTGCGGCGCACATGGCAATGGCGACGAGGAACTGAAACTTGTACAGGTAAAGGAAAAAATACCCGTCTTTTTATTACTAAGGCGCACATATTTTTTGATGGTGACGAGAACTGAAACTTGTACAGGTAGGAAAACATACACGTCTTTTTATTACTGCGGCGCACATAATAACAGTGGCGACGAGAGACGCTGAAACTTGTACGGAGTAGGAAAACATACCCGTCTTTTTATTGCTGCGGCTACATGACAACAGTGGCGACGAGGAACTGACTTTGGCCCGCAGGTAGGAAAACATACCCGTCTTTATTACGCAGCGCATATGTAGTGGTGACGAACTGAAACTTGTACGGAGTAGGAAAACATACCCGTCTTTTTATTGCACTGCGGCACACATAATAACAGTGGCGACGAAAATTTCAAAAATTTGTACGGGTAGGAAAAAATACCGTCTTTTTATTACTGCGGCGCACATATGTGGTGGTGACGAACTGAAACTTGTACAGGCGGGAAAACATACCCGTCTTTTTGTACTGCAGCACTTTTGTAATAACAGTGGCGACGAGGAACTGAAACTTGTGCAGGTAGGAAAAAATACCCGTCTTTTTATTACTGCGGCGCACATCATCAACAGTGGTGACGAGGAACTGAAGCTTGCTTGCGGAGTAGGAAAACATACTAAATCTTTTTTATTACTGCGGCGTACATAATAACAGTGGCGACGAGGAACTGAAACTTGTACGGGTAGGAAAACATACCCGTCTTTTTATTTTTAAGCGCTTTGTAATAACAGTGGCGACGAGGAACTGAAGCTTGTACGGAGTAGGAAAATACCCGTCTTTTATTGCGGCACTGTAATAACAGTGGTGACGAGGAACTGGAAACTTGTACGGGTAGAAGAGCATACCCGTCTTTTTATTACCGGCGTACATAACGCAGTGGCGACGAGGAACTGAAACTGTACAGGTGGGAAAACATACCATCTTTTATTACTGCGGCGTACATAATAACAGTGGCGACGAACTGAAACTTGTACGGGTAAGAAAACATACCCGTCTTTTTATTACTGCGGCGCACATAATAACAGTGGTGACGAGGAACTGAAAACTTGTACGGGTAAGGCTTTATGCCCGTCTTTTTATTACTGCGGCGTACATAATAACAGTGGCGGCGAACTGAAACTTGTACGGAGTAGGAAAACATACCGTCTTTTTATTACTGCAGCGCACATAATAACAGTGGCGACGAGGCTTTCGCAGAAACTTATCTGAGTAGGAAAAATACCCGTCTTTTTATTACTGCGGCGCACATAATATGATGAGCGAAAGGGAACTGAAACTTGTACGGAGTAGGAAAACATACCCGTCTTTTTATTACTGCGGCGCACATAATAACAGTGGTGACGGGAGCTGAAACAGCGGAAGTAGGAAAGCATACCCGTCTGTTACTGCGGCTTGCGCGTAACGGTGGTGACGGCGAGGGCTGAAGCAGCGCAGGTGAGGAAAACATGCAAATCTTTTTATTACTGCGGCGCACATAATAACAGTGGTGACGAAGACTGAAACTTGTACGGAGTAGGGAAAACATACCCGTCTTTTTATTACTGCGGCGCACAGCAATAACAGTGGTGACGAGGAACTGGAAACTTGTGCAGGTAGGAAAACATACCCGTCTTTTTGCTTCTGCGGCGCACGTAATAACGATGGTGACGAGGAACTGAGAAACTTGTACAGGTAGAAAAGCATACCGTACTGTACTGCGGCACACGGCAATAACAGTGGCGACGAACTGGGAAACACGCGCAGATGAAAAACATACCCGTCTTTTTATTACTGCGGCGCACACTAATAACAGTGGTGACGAGGAACTGAAACTTGTACGGGGCGGAAAACATACCCGTCTTTATTGCGGCATAATAACAGTGGTGACGGGCAAACATGCGGGTAAGGAAAACATACCCGTCTTTTTATTACTGCGGCGCACATAATAACAGTGGTGACGAACTGAAACTTGTACGGGTGGAGAAAAACGCCTACGTGTTTTTATTACTGCGGCGCACATAATAACAGTGGTGACGAGGAACTGAAACTTGTCAGCGGTGGGAAAACATACCCGTCTTTTTATTACTGCGGCGCACATAATAACAGTGGCGACGAACGAAGCTTGTACGGAGTAGAAAAACGCCGCCGTCTTTTTATTACTGCGGCGCTGTATGGTGGTGACGAGGAACTGCGACTTGTACAGGTAAGGAAAACATACCCGTCTTTTTTATTACTGCGGCGCACATAATAACGGTGGTGACGAGGCGAAACTTCTTAACGGGTGAGGAAAACATACCCATCTTTTGTTACTGCGGCACACATAATAACGATGGTGACGAGGAACTGAAACTTGTAAGATGGAAAACATACCCGTCTTTTATTACTGCGGCACTTTTGTAGTAACGGTGGCGACGAGAACTGGCTTGTACACGGGTAAGGAAAACATACCCGTCTTTTTATTACTGCGGCACTGTAATAACAGTGGTGACGAGGAACTGAAACTTGTACGCGAATGGGAAAACATACCGTCTTTTTATTACTGCGGCGCACGTAATAACGGTGGCGACGAGGAACTGAAACTTGTACAGGTAAGGAAAACATACCCGTCACCTGACACCGGCGCACATAATAATACCGGTGGTGACGAGGAACTGGGCTTGTACGGGTGAGGAAAACATACCCATCTTTTTTATTACTGCAGCGCACATAATAACAGTGGCGACGAGGGCAAACTTGTACGGGTAGGAAAACATACCCGTCTTTTTATTACTGCGGCGCACATAATAACAGTGGTGACGAGGAACTGAAACTTGTACGGGTAAGGAAAACATACCCGTCTTTATTACTGCGGCGCACATAATAACAGTGGCGACGAGGAACTGGCTTGTACAGGTAGGAAAACATGCCCGTCTTTTTATTACCCTGGCGCACGTAATAACAGTGGTGACGAGAACCAGAACTTGTACGGAGTAGGAAAACATACCCGTCTTTTTGTGCGGCGCACATAGCCATAGTGGTGACGAGAACTGCTGACTTGTGCAGGTAGGAAAACATACCCGTCTTTTTATTACTGCGGCGCACGTAATAACGTGGCGACGAGGAACTTGACGCGCGATGGAAAAACATACCCGTCTTTTTATTACTACGGCGCACATAATAACAGTAGTGTGAGGAACTGAAACATGCGGGTAGGAAAACATACCCGTCTTTTATTACTGCAGCGCACATATGCTGATGGCGACGAACTGAAACTTGCTGTGGAGTAAGGAAAACATACCCGTCTTTTTATTACTCATTTTATAAGCAGTGGTGACGAGGCAGAGCATGTGGTGGAAAACTGCACCGTCTTTTTATTGCTGTAGGCACTTTGCAGCAATAACAGTGGTGACGAGGAACTGAAACATGCAGGTAGGAAAACGCACCCGTCTTTTTGTGCTACGGCGCACGTAATAACGGTGGTGACGAGGAACTGGAAACTTGTACAGGTAAGGCATACCCGTCTTTTTATTACCGGCGCATAACAGTGGTGACGAAGACGCGCTGAAACTTGTACAGGTAGGAAAACATACCCGTCTGTGCTGGCGCACACAATAACAGTGGCGACGAGGAACTGAAACTTGTACAGGTAAGGAAAACGCCTTGCATCTTTTGGTGCAAGCGCATATGCTGGTGACAGCGGGCAACGCTGAAAGCACGCGTACGGGTGAAAAATACCCGTCTTTTTATTACTGCGGCGCACGCTAACAATTAATGACGAGGCACAAACTTGTGCAGAGTAGGGAAAACATACCCATCTTTTTATTACGCGCACATATTTTCAATGATAGTGACGAAGAACTGAAACTTGTACAGGTAGGAAAACATACCCGTCTTTTTTATTACTGCGGCGTACATAATAACAGTGGCGTGAAGACTGAAACGCGCGGGTAGGAAAACATACCCGTCTTTTTATTACTGCGGCACACATAATAACGGTGGTGACGAGGAACTGAAACTTGTACAGGTAGGAAAACATACCCGTCTTTTACGCTGCGGCGCACATAATAACAGTGGTGACGAGGAACTGAAACTTGTACAGGTAGGAAAACATACCCGTCTTTTAAGTACTGCGGCGCACATAATAACAATGGTGACGAGGAACTGAAACTTGTGATCGGAAAACATACCCGTCTTTGTACTGCGGCGTACATAATAACAGTGGCGACGAACTGGAAAACACTGGCACAGGTAGGAAAACATACTTATCTTTTATTGCCTGGCGCACGTAACAGTGGTGACGAGGAACTGAAACTTGCTGATGAGAAAAACATACCCGTCTTTTTATTACCGTTGCAGCACACGCCAATAACGATGGTGACGAGGAACTGAAACGTACGGGTAGGGAAAACATACCCGTCTTTTTATTACTGTTTTATGCCAGTAGTGACGAACTGAAACTTGCTGATGCGGAAAACATACCCGTCTTTATTACTGCGGCGTACATAATAACAGTGGCGGCGAACTGAAACTTGTACCGGAAGTAGGAAAACATACCCGTCTTTTTATTACTGCGGCGCACATAATAACAGTGGTGACGAGGAACTGAAACTTGTGCAGGTGGAAAACATACCCGATCTTTTTATTACTGCGGCGCAACCGCTTTAGTGGTGACGAGGAACTGAAACTTGTACGGGTAAGGAAAAACATACCCGTCTTTTTATTGCTGCGGCGCACATAGCAGCAGTGGTGACGAGGAGCTGAAACATACGGAGTAGGAAAACATACCCGTCTTTTTATTACTGCGGCGCACATAATAACAGTGGTGACGAGGAACTGAAACTTGTACGGAGTAGGGAAAACATACCCGTCTTTATTACTGCGGCGCACATGGCCAACAGTGGTGACGAGGAACTGAAACTTGTACAGGTAGGAAAACATACCGATAACGGCACTTGCGGCGCACACAATAACAGTGGTGACGAGGAACTGAAACTTGTGCAGGTAGGAAAACATACCCGTCTTTTTATTACTGCAGCCGTACATAATAACAGTGGCGACGAGGAACTGAAACTTGTACGGAGTAGGAAAACATACCCGTCTTTTTATTACTGCGGCGCATAATAACAGTGGTGACGAGGAACTGGAAAACTGACGCAGGTAGGAAAACATACCCGTCTTTATTACTGCGGCGTACATAATAACGGTGTGACGAGAACTGAAACGCGCGGGTAGGAAAACATACCCGTCTTTTTGCGCCTGCGGCGCACGCCAATAACGGTGGTGACGAGAACTGAAACATGCCAGGTAGGAAAACATACCCGTCTTTTTATTACTGCGGCGCATATGTGGCTTCAGTGACGAGGAGCTGAAACTTGTGCGGGTAGGAAAACATGCCGTCTTTTTATTACTGCGGCGCACTTAATAGCAGTGGTGACGAGGAACTGACATGCAGGTAGGAAAACATACCCGTCTTTTTATTACTGCGGCGCACATAATAACAGTGGTGACGAGGAACTGAAACTTGCGGAGTAGGAAAACATACCCGTCTTTTTATTACTACGGCGTACATAATAACGGTGGCGACGAGGAACTGAAACTTGTACGGAGTAGGAAAACATACCCATCTTTTATTACTGCGGCGCACATAATAACGATAGTGACAGGCGAAACTTGTACGGAAGTAGGAAAACACCCGTCTTTTTATTACTGCGGCGCACATAATAACGATGGTGACGAGGAACTGAAACTTGTACGGAGTAGGAAAACATACCCGTCTTTTTATTACTGCGGCGTACATAGCCAACGGTGGCGACGAACTGAAACTTGCGCAGGTAGGAAAACATACCCGTCTTTTTTATTACTGCGGCCGCACACATAATAACAGTGGTGACGGGAACTGAAACTTGTACGGAGTAGGAAAACATACCGTCTTTTTATTACTGCGGCGCACATAATAACGATGACATTGAGGAACTGAAACTTGTACGGAGTAGGAAAACATACCCGTCTTTTTATTACTGCGGCGCACATAATAACAGTGGTGACGAACTGAAACTTGTACAGGTAAGGAAAACATACCCGTCTTTTTATTACTGCGGCGCACATAATAACGGTGGCGACGAACTGGCTGTACGGAAGTAGGAAAGAGCATGCCATCGCTTTTATTACTGCGGCGCACATAACAGTGGTGACGAGGAACTGAAACATGCTGGAGTAGGAAAACACATACCCGTCTTTTTATTACTGCGGCGCACGCAATAACAGTGGTGACGAGGAACTGAAACTTGTACGGGTAGGAAAACATACCCGTCTTTTATTACTGCGGCACGTAATAACAGTGGTGACGAGAGTGCAAAACGCCTGCGGGTAGGAAAACATACCCGTCTTTTTTATTACTGCGGCGTACATAATAACAGTGGCGACGAACTGGCTTTTGTACAGGTAGGAAAACATACCCGTCTTTTTATTACTGGCGCATAATAACGGTGTTGGCGAGGAACTGGAAACTTGTACAGGTAGGAAAACATACCCGTCTTTTTATTACTGCGGCGCGCGCTAACAGTGGTGACAGGCTGACGCGCAGGTAGGAAAACATACCCGTCTTTTTATTACTACGGCGCATAATAACAGTGGCGACGAGGAACTGAAGCATACGGAAGTAGGAAAACATACCCGTCTTTTTATTACCTGGCGGTAATAACAGTAGTGACAGACGACACATGCGGGTAGGAAAACATACCCGTCTTTTTATTACTGCGGCGCACATTAATAACAGTGGTGACGAGGAACTGAAACTTGTACGGAGTAGGAAAACATACCCGTCTTTTTTATTACTGCGGCGTACATAATAACGGTGGTGACGAGGAACTGAAACTTGTACGGGTAAGAAAAACGCTTATACCGATCTTTTTATTACTGCGGCGCACGCAACCAACAGTGGTGACGAGGAACTGAAACATGCAGGTAGGAAAACATACCATCTTTTTATTACTGCGGCACGTAATAACAGTGGTGACGAGGAACTGAAACTTGTACAGGTAGGAAAACACACGTCTTTTTATTACTGCGGCACTTGCGTACTTGAGAAGTGGTGACGAGGAACTGAAACTTGTACAGGTAGGAAAACATACCCGTCTTTTTTATTACTGCGGCGCGTAATAACAGTGGTGACGAGGAACTGAAACTTGTACGCGAGGTGGAAAACATGCCGATCTTTTTATTACTGCGGCGCACATAATAACAGTGGTGACGAGGAACTGAAACTTGTGCAGGTAGGAAAACGCCCATCTTTTATTACCGGCTACGCAACCAACAGTGGTGACGAGGAACTGAAACTTGTGCAGGTGGGAAAAAATACGTGTTTATTACTGCGGCGCACATAATAACAGTGGTGACGAGGAACTGAAACTTGTCGCCAGGTAGGAAAACATACCCGTCTTTTTTATTACTGCGGCGCACATAATAACGGTGGTGACGAGGAACTGAAACTTGTACAGGTAGGAAAACATACCCGTCTTTTATTACTGCGGCGCACATAATAACAGTGGTGACGAGGAACTGAAACTTGTGCGGAGTAGAAAACATACCCGTCTTTTATTACTGCGGCGCACATAATAACAGTGAGTGACGAGGAGCTGAAACTTGTACGGGTAAGGAAAACATACGCGTCTTTTGCCGCATTACCAGCGTCATAATAACAGTGGCGACGAGGAACTGAAACTTGTACGGAGTAGGGAAAACATACCCGTCTTTTTATTACTGCGGCGCACATAATAACAGTGGTGACGAGGAACTGAAACTTGTACAGGAGTAAGGAAAACATACCCGTCTTTTTATTACTGCGGCGCACACACAACCAACAGTGGTGACGAGGAACTGAAACACTGGCAGGTGGAAAAACGCCGTCTTTTTATTACTGCGGCGCACATAACGCGGTGGTGACGAGGAACTGAAACTTATGTGAGGTAGGGAAAACCTTTCCCGTCTTTTTATTACTGCGGCACAATAACAGTGGCGACGAGGAACTGAAACTTGTGCAGGTAGGAAAATACACGTCTTTTTATTACTGCGGCACACATAGTAACAGTGGTGACGAGGAACTGAAACTTGTACGGAGTGAGAAACATACCCGTCTTTTTATTACTGCGGCGCACATAATAACAGTGGTGACGAGAACTGAAACTTGTACAGGTAGGGAAAACATACCCGTCTTTTTATTACTGCGGCGCACATTAATAACAGTGGTGACGAGGAACTGAAACTTGTACGGGTAAACATACCCGTCTTTTTATTACTGCGGCGCACATAATAACAGTGGTGACGAGGAACTGAAACTTGTACAGGTAGGAAAACATACCCGTCTTTTTATTACTGCGGCGCATAATAACAGTGGCGACGAGGAACTGAAGCTTGTACGGAGTAGGAAAAATGCCCGTCTTTTTATTACTGCGGCGCACATAATAACAGTGGTGACGAGGAACTGAAACTTGTGCAGGTAGGAAAACATACCCGTCTTTTTATTACTGCGGCGCTTTATAATAACGAGCGGCGACGAGGAACTGAAACTTATGCGGGTAGGGAAAACATACCCGTCTTTTTATTACTGCGGCGCACATAATAACAGTGGTGACGAGGAACTGAAACTTGTACGGAGTAGGAAAAAATACCCATCTTTTTATTACTGCGGCGCACATAATAACAGTGGTGACGAGGAACTGAAACTTGTACGGAGCGGAAAACATACCACCCGTCTTTTTATTACTGCAGCACACATAATAACAGTGGTGACGAGGAACTGAAACTTGTACGGGTAGGAAAACATACCCGTCTTTTTATTACTGCGGCGCACATAATAACAGTGGTGACGAGCAAAACTTGTACAGGTAGGAAAAAATACCCATCTTTGTGCTGCGGCGCACATAATAACAGTGGCGACGAGGGCGACTTGTACCAGGTAGGAAAAAATACCCGTCTTTTTTATTACGCGGCGCACCATAATAACAGTGGTGACGAGGAACTGAAACTTGTACGGGTAGGAAAAAATACCCGTCTTTTTATTACTTTCGGCGCACATAATAACAGTGGCGACGAGAACTGAAACTTATGCGGATGGAAAACTATACCGTCTTTTTATTACTGCGGCGCACATAATAACAGTGGCGACGGGGAACTGAAACTTGTACAGGTAGGAAAAAATACCCGTCTTTTTATTACTGGCGCACGTAATAACAGTGGCGACGAGGAACTGAAACGACGCAGGTAAGAAGAACATACCCGTCTTTTATTTACTGCGGCGCACATAATAACAGTGGCGACGAGGAGCCTTCCTTTAAAACTTTGTACAGGTGGAAAAATACCCCGTCTTTTTATTACTGCGGCGCACCACGCTAACAGTGGCGACGAGGAACTGGAAACTTGCTTGCGGAGTAGGAAAAATACCCGTCTTTTTATTACTGCGGCGCATAATAACAGTGGTGACGAGGAACTGGAAACTTGTACGGAGTAGGAAAACATACCCGTCTTTTTTATTACTGCGGCGCACATAACTAACAGTGGCGACGAGGAACTGGAAACTTATGCAGGTAGGAAAACATACCCGTCTTTTATTACTGCGGCGCACACAATAATAACAGTGGCGACGAGGAACTGAAACTTGTACAGGTAGAAAAACATACCCGTCTTTTTTATTACTGCGGCGCACATAGCACTGATGGTGACGAGGAACTGAAACATACGGAGTAGGAAAACATACCCGTCTTTTTATTACTGCGGCGCACAATATGGGCTGGTAACGAGGAGCTGAAACTTGTACAGGTAGGAAAAAATACCCGTCTTTTTTATTACTGCAGCGCACATAATAACAGTGGCGACGAGGAACTGAAACTTGTACGGGTAGGAAAAAATACCCGCGTCGCGCATACTGCGCTTGCAGCAATAACAGTGGTGACGAGAACTGAAACTTGTACGGGTAGGAAAAAATACCCGTCTTTTTATTACTGCGGCGCACATAATAACAGTGGCGACGAGGAACTGAAACGCGCGGAGTAGGAAAAAATACCCACGTCTTTTTATTACTGCGGCGCACATAATAACGGTAGTGACGAGGAACTGAAACGCGGCGGAGTAGGAAAACATACCCGTCTTTTTATTACTGCGGCGCACGCAATAACAGTGGCGACGAGGAACTGAAACTTTATGCAGAGTAAAGGAAAACATACCCGTCTTTTTATTACTGCGGCCGCACATAATAACAGTGGCGACGAACTGAAACTTATGCGAATGGAAAACATACCCGTCTTTTATTACTGCGGCGCACATAATAACAGTGGTGACGAGGAACTGAAACTTGTACAGGTAGGAAAACATACCCGTCTTTTGTGCTGCGGCGCACCTTAACCAACAGTGGCGACGAGGAACTGAAACTTGTACGGGTAAGGAAAAATACCCGTCTTTTTATTATAGCGCATAATAACAGTGGTGACGGGGGCTGAAACACCCATGCAGGAGACGGAAAACATACCCGTCTTTTTTATTACTGCGGCGCACACTAATAACAGTGGCGACGAGAACTGAAACTTGGCACGGTGGAAAAATACCCGTCTTTTATTACTGCGGCGCACATAGTAACAGTGGTGACGAACTGAAACTTGTACGGAGTAGGAAAACATACCCGTCTTTTTATTACTGCGGCGTGCCGCCAATAACAGTGGCGACGAGGAACTGAAACTGTACGGAGTAGGAAAGCATACCCGTCTTTTTATTACTGCGGCGCACATATTAACAGTGGCGACGAGGAACTGAAACTTGTACCAGGTAGGAGAAAAATACCCGTCTTTTTATTACCTGCGGCGCATAATGGCAGTGGTGACGAGAACTGAAACTTGTACGGGTAAGGAAAACATACCCGTCTTTTTTATTACTGCGGCGTACATAGTAACAGTGGCGACGAACTGAAACTTGTACGGGTAGGAAAACATACCCATCTTTTGTGCGGCGTACATAATAACAGTGGCGACGAGGAACTGAAACTTGTACGGGTAAGCTTATACCCGTCTTTTTATTACCCACGACGCACGTATGTGAGTGGTGACAGAGAACTGAAACTTGTACGGAAGTAGGAAAACATACCCGTCTTTTTTATTACTGCGGCGTACATAATAACAGTGGCGACGAGGAACTGAAACTTGTGCAGGTAGGAAAACCTGCCGACTTTTTATTGCTGCGGCGCACACACTTAACAGTGGCGACGAGAACTGAAACTTGTGCAGGTAGGAAAAATACCCGTCTTTTTATTACTGCGGCACTTTGTCATCTTTAGTGGCGACGAGGAACTGAAACTTGTGCAGGTAGGAAAACATACCCGTCTTTTTATTACTCGGCCTTACGCCAATAACAGTGGTGACGAAAGACGACTTGTACGGAGTGGGGAAAACGCTACCCGTCTTTTGTGCTACGGCAATAGCGGTGGTGACGAAAGACTGAAACTTATGCGGAGTAGGAAAACATACCCATCTTTTTATTACCTGACGCACGTAATAACGGTGGTGACAGACACAAACTTGTGCAGGATAGGAAAAAATACCCGTCTTTTTTATTACTGCGGCGCACATATCAACAGTGGTGACGAGGCGAAACTTGTACAGGTAGGAAAAACATACCCGTCTTTTTATTACTGCAGCACATAATAACAGTGGTGACGAGGAACTTTAAGAAACTTGCAGGTAGGAAAAGCATACCCGTCTTTTTATTACTGCAGCGCCTGGCAACAGTGGTGACGAGGAACTGAAACTTGTACGGGCGGAAAAACATGCCGTCTTTTTATTACTGCGGCGCATAATAACGGTGGTAGCGAGAACTGAAACTTATGCAGGTAGAAAAACATACCGTCTTTTTATTACTGCGGCGCACATAACAGTGGTGACGAGGAACTGAAACTTGTACGGGTAAGGGAAAACATACCCGTCTTTTTATTACTGCGGCGCACATAATAACGGTGGTGACGAGGAACTGAAACTTGTACGGAGGTAAGGAAAAAATACCCGTCTTTTTATTACTGCAGCGCATAATAACAGTGGTGACGAAAGACGTAAACTTATCGCAGATGGAAAAACGCCCCCGTCTTTTTATTGCACAAGCGCACGCTGTTGGTGGTGACAAGGAACTGAAACTTGTACGGAGTAGGAAAACATACCCGTCTTTTTATTACTGCGGCGCACATAATAACAGTGGTGACGAGGAACTGAAACTTATTGCACAGGTAAGGAAAACATACCCGTCTTTTTATTACTGCGGCGCACATAATAACAGTGGTGACGAGGAACTGAAACTTGTACGGAAGTGAGAAAACATACCCGTCTTTTTATTACTAAACTCACATAATAACAGTGGCGACGAGGAACTGAAGCTTGTACGGAGTAGGGAAAACATACCCGTCTTTTTATTACTGCTGGCGCACATAACAGTGGTGACGAGGAACTGAAACTTTGTACGGGTAGGAAAACATACCC
>JBBBDQ010023732.1:0-21466 GCA_037127315.1 Ascarosepion bandense
AAATAAAAACAAAGCTCCCAAACTTAAGAGAAACAAATTTTATTTTTAAGAGAAAAGATCAAAAATTGTTGCCATTATTTTGAACATTTTTTAATCTTTTCAAACACGTTGGAAATTTCGGTTCGAAAAAGTCTTTTTTTCCTCAGTGATTCACACGATGTTTACCAGAGTTTATTACAATGGCAAAGCGAATATTACGCAGCTCGTTCTGTTTGCGCCTTGAAAGACACACATTCAGTCTTTTAAAACTCAACCTATATATATATATATATGTATATATATATATTACGAACTTCCATACTTCTATTGGCCTTGTGTTGCACTTTAAACTAGGATTAGGGAAGGAAATTCGAAAGATTTAATATTTCACGACTAAAAAGTTTTTTTTTTTTTTTTTTTTTTTTTTGCTTTTCTTGTTTCGTAAGTGTGTGTGAGGTTTAATTGAAATTTGTCTTTTTTCTTCCAATTGTCGAAATGTTTTCTTATTCCGAGCACTTTAGCCATTTTCTTCTTTTCACTGTATCCTTGGGAAAAGGCATGAATCCATCCCGTCCTGGCAAGTGTATCTAAAAAGAACAGGCATGGGGAGATAACTCAGCATTTAAGAGTTACTTTGCATTTTTTCCTTTATTCGCCCTAAATTGGCTTTTTGATTTTTGGTGAATGGGTACAATTGACCTTTCTTTCTTTGATTCATGTTTTCTTTCAAATCGTTGTTTGATATTGTACATCTTGTTAATTTACATATATTTTATGTGCAACAATGACTTTTGCTTATTCTTCTTGCGTGAGTCTTGTTTTCTTTTCAAAATTAAATTAATGTGGTGAAGTTCGCCACAGTGGCTACTAATGTTGCCCTTGAAGTTTTGAAGATTGTCGTTATCTGGGATGCAAGATATTGGAATGGAGTAAGTATCTCCAATCATTTACGATGACTTGGATATTGGAATGAAGTAACTAATTCCTATCATTTTGGATAAAATTAACTTTGGAAATCTAAATTTTGAAAAATAAAATAAATGTTTTCTTGAAACTTTTATTTTAGTTTTAATTAAAAACTAAATGATTAAATTAACTTTTTTCCAGTAACTAAATTATGAATTAAGGAACAAACAATAATCGACTAAACAATTGATAAGTAATTGATGAATAAATAAATCATTGAATATAAATAAAAAAAAAACAATTTAAATGCAAACACAAATAGATTTAAAAATCTACAATAATACTAATAGAAAAATACATTACAGATGCCAAATTTAACTGAATGTTTGAAGTTTTCTTGGTTTGCTTAACTTGTTATTTGTAATAAGATTTTTCCAAGAACAAAATTTACTTACAAGAACAATTTGTAGAGCTCCAGACAAACATTCTTCCTATTTTTTCTACATTGTGAGATTCATCAAAAGTGTCAACATTAAAAGGAAGTTTATTATCTGCCAAAACATTCAGTGTTATATGTGCAGATAATTTCCTTTGATTTACTAAATGAAGAAATGAAGGATTTTTTATCAGGCTACCAGTGACTGTATAATTATATAGAATAAAATTTGTAGTTGCATCCTTAGAATATAAGAGGGAACCGCAATTAATCCCTGGAAATATCTGTTTACTTCAGGTATGGCATTTAATCTTCTTAAAAACTACAAAACAGCATTAACCTTCTTCGTATAGTATTACAGGAAGAACTCTACATTTATTAACATCATCCTCTTTAAAATCAATTCTAAATTTATGCACATCTAACTTTTGCTCCTCTGTCACTTCATCCCATTTTGGTTCTTGTAAAATTCTTTTAAATCAGTTTTTAATACATTGCTGATTAAATGGTAAGCTCCATTTTAAAACTGATAACATTCTAATTTTTTTTTTCACACTCAAACACTTGTCATATCGAGATTGTATGATGTAAAACAGTGAATTTTGTTAATTTGCCATTTCCTCCAGAGATGCTATTCCAAGATTCTAACCAGTCACAGAATAGTGAGAGAAATTTAAAATTTTCTTCATTTACTCTAAGTGAATTGCAGTATTGATATTGTACATCTTGTTAATTTACATATATTTTAATGTGCAACAATGTCTTTTGCTTATTCCCTTCTTCTTGCGTGAGTCCTGTTTTCTTTCTCAAAAATCAAATTAATGTGGTGAAGTTCACCACAGTGGCTAGTAATGTTGCCCTTAAATTAAATGCAAACAAGAAATAGATTTAAAAATAATAATTACCATGAAAATATTTATAAAAAATACACACAAAAGTTATAATATAGCAGTCGGGAAGTAACTGAAGCCAAGATGCCATTTTGGGACCAATAACATTGCAGATTCTTTATATTTTAACAAGGATCTTCTAAAGACATAGCAGAAGCATCTGACAAGACATGGCATCAACATTCTGCAAAATTAGGCAAACATTTCTGTTTTTATAAGGTCAATAATCCTGGAATAGTGTTCATTAAAAATTTGCAGAACTAAATTACCATTTTGCCTTTCAAGATTAGAAGGAGAAAGTGCCTTGAGGTCAATTTATAACAATATTTCAAAACTAACTGAGATTCCAGAGCTACGAAGCTTCTGTAAGTTACAAAATGGGGCACTTTGGATTCTATCTGATTCATGATTTTCATTGTGACAAAATGTTGGGAACAGCATGCATTTACTTGCATATTTTTGACCAAACCAATTGCTTCTAATCCATTTTAATATATAGACTGAGTCGAATAGAAAAATAAGAGGTTGAGAATGTATAATCAGTGTGGATATACAATGGAACGCTTTAGGGGACTGCAAAAGAAAAATATAGCTTTTTTATTTATAGCATTATTATTTGTTATGATTGATAATACTTGAATGCCTATCTCCTCAAATCTAATTATTATATTGTTATCTATATCAAATAAATTCTCAGTTTTAAGACATTTAGCATAACATGCACAACATCTTTATATTTTGAGAATATACTGCTAACCTTAAAGGCAAATGCACTTGTTGCAGCTTCATTGTTGTTGTCAGATAAGCCAACAATATTACCAACCTCATAATCAAAATAAGAATTTAGATGAATTTCATCAAAAGTAAAAATACTGTGGTGTCTTCTAAAATTGTTAAATTTAAATTTATTTTTAATATGCATAAGAAAATTGTTATGTTGCTCAGTCAAAGGATTCATCTATGTTGATAAGGTTAGTCTTTTAATGCTTGAATAGCTTGGTACCATATTTTTTGCTTTCTTAATCTGTACCCTTTTAGGGGAGCAGTTATATAACTTCTAAATAATATAATTATAGTTATGTATCAATTTTAAATGTAAAATTGATACAGACATGGAAATTTCTATGTTTCGAGATAGGTTCTCATCATTGTGCAATGTTGATGTGGCGCAGATGATTTACATTTAAAAAAAGATTTTTTTAGATTTTTTAAATGTAAATCATCTGCACAAGCACATCAACATTGCCTGATGATGAGAACCTATCTCGAAACATAGAAATTTCCATGTCGCAATGTAAAATTGATACATGACTATATAATTATGTTAAGCTCTATAATACTCATTATATTGAGCACTGTTTTAAATGCCAGAGTACTCAAAATAAAAACCTTGAGTCCTCTTCACTTGAAATAACTTTTAAAATAATCAAGTTAATTTGGTGTCATTAAGTTTAGCTGCTCATAAATTTGATTAGCTTTTTAATTTTAAAAATATATTAAAAGTTTAATCTTGTTTACTTACTGGAATATGTTCCTAGTTGGTACTTAATTTTTTTAATGATTTATTCCATGCTGTATTTTCTTCCCGAACAATGACCCAGATGACATCGTAATAGTCCCATTTGGTACAACAGCAGATATAGTCAAGATCTATTTTACACCAGAAAGTTCAAATCGTGTGCTGTGTTACGATATCCATTATATTTTGTTTTGAATCAGCCTGTAAGCATTTCATTATTTTATATAATTTAATCAGTTTGTTGAAAAATACGCAATAAATATATATTAATTGTTCCTCGCTTGGAAAGACTTTTTCAAATTCATTAATCAAAGTTAAATGTTGTATAATCCTGAATGAAAATTGCCAATAGTAAATTTATGTTCAATCTCACACAACATAATCTCCTTTAATGTCACTCAGTTAAGTGCCATACGTGATACACGCTTTGGCGATCATGTCTCCAAAGAGACATGACTGACTGGGCAGAAGATTATCCCACAGTAGCTGCCATTGCTGTCTGCGGTAGACTGGTTGCCGACCAAGGCTATAGAACCCAATCTGTCCTGGTATTTAACCCATAACTGGAAGGAAGAGACGGATTAATACCTTTCCAAGGGTATTTGCGCGTAAGTGAATACAATGGATTCAACTGGAATGTCGAACTCGGCTCCCCGATTTCTTGTTCCGCGCCGATATCCACTGCACCACAACGCACATCCTTTTCCTTTAATGTAGGATATTTCAAAAGAGTAGCAGTAAAAAATAAAAATAAAATTGGTAGAAAGCTGAATAAGGCCAGCAAGATTATGCTTCTAATTCCATCAGACACTGAAAATGTTAATATGTGAGTATCCTTCTATCTTCAAGATTTCTCAATGTAATCTTTTTGAATCATCTCTGCACATCAAGGCAAGGAAGCCACTGGAGATGGTTAGAGAAAGAATAAGAAAAAAAAAACATTAAAGAAAAAGAATAATAAAAGAACAGGAATTAAACAGAAGATAATGATTGACATTTAAATTTTTAAATATCAAAGCTGATTCTAGAAAGCAACAAAACAGGAGAGAGATTCACAATGAGAAATGCATTTAAAGAAATTTAGCATAGAACTTACGATTACTTTTAGTCATTTCAACTGTAAAATGATGAGACCTCACTGCTAATCTAGTACTGCGCTTAATTTCATAGTCTAGGAATGTTCATCAGAATGATTACCATGAAAATATTTATAAAAAATACACACAAAAGTTACTGACAGCAGTGGGGAAGTAACTGAAGCAAGATGCCATTTTGGGACCAATAACATTGCAGATTCTTTAGATTTTAACAAGGATCTCTAAAGACATAGCAGAAGCATCTGACAAGACATGGCATCAACATTCACTGTGAGGATAAATGGTAGACTTATAAATATGTAAGATAGATTCTGGTAAGAAAATTCACTAACAAGACACAATAAAACAACTTTTCCAGTCTCGAACCAAGCAATTGATTCAATATAATCTTTCCACTTCATGCCACTCGAAAACATTAGCCCAAAAAGGCACAATGAGAGTCACTCCTCTGGTGGTTAGCATCAGCCATGCTGTTAAAAGGTAAAAAGGTTTATTTCAGATAATTAAAAAGAGATCAGTTTCCTTTTTTGGAGGTGTTAAAATTAACATGCCATTTTTTGTCTCAGTTAACAACAGATTGTAGGTGACTTTTTCATTCAGCAGCCAATTTGACCTCATGAACCCAATCAAACTTCCTGTTAAAATAGGAATAAATAATTATCATCAGCATATATACATAAAGGAGAATGGATAATGTTGGCGAGGTCATTGATGAAAATTAGGAAGAATTTAGATTCAAGAATAAAGCCCTGGGGCATATGCCTTAATGCAAAAGATCTGAAAGAGTGGCTATTCAAGACATCTTTTATTAAAGATTAGGAAAGAAGATTGAAACCATTTAAAAATCCATCCAAAAATATCGTAAGTTTTCAACTTGTGAAGAATTCTAGCAGACCAAAACTTGAAAGGCCTTTTGAGATATTAAAGGTATCAGACCATTCTTCAAAGTAAATCTTGATAGACTTTTTCAGCAATAATTGCTATCTGCTGCTAATGAAGTTTGGGTCACAAAGTCATACCAGAAAATTTTCCTTGTCAAAATCCATCTTGCACATCAACAAATGTACCATCCACCCATGCATTGAATATTGCTGCCATATCTGCTCTTGCTGCACCTGCTATTCATCTTGATGTTCTTGACAAAATCCCAAAACAAGGATTTGTAATATAATCGATCCTGACTTGACATTTCCACTTCAATTACTTTCTCACCAACATGACATGGCTTCTCTTTTTTTATCTTTCTACAAATATTTCCATGGCAACTGATCTGATTGTATTGTTTTTCTTCCTGATGCCCTCACTGTGTAAAGTTAAGTGTCTCACTAGAATGGCATCTATGTTGCACATGTTTACTGTTCATGTAACCACCACTTCTGCTCCAACAGTTTCTTTTCTCACACTTCTTGCCTGTGGAACTCCCTTCCATTTACTTGCTTCTTGGATATGTACAATATTAAAAAATTTACATAACATCATTCCCCATCTCCTATCTTCTTGAATCCTTTTGTTCTTTGCTCAATCCTCCCTAGACTCAGTTTTTTCTCTCATTTTTACCCTCTATCCCCCACCCCCTGTATATTAGTGGCATTTTTACCTTCCTTGAGGGGAAGTTATTAAAAAAATAAATATGCCAACAGTTGATCTTAAGAAGATTGTTTGAAACAAGACTTGTAATTGGTCTGTTGCATTTCTTCCTTCGATATACACAAACAAGATACCATCAATAAACCCATGAATAGTCTGAAGAATTCTTTTCAACAATTGGCCAAATATATTGCAATTAGCGTTTATCTACAATCTCGTCCCATGTTGGTACATTTGCATATTTTTCTTTTAAAACAAAACTATTAAAAAATAAATCACAATTTCAACATTTCATCTGCTGTATTTATATATTTTAGAATATAAATAAACCATGGATCTGGTCAATGTGCACCTGACCTAACTCTTCCACTCTGGCGCCTCAACCTTTAGCGTCTTCCTCTTCGGCTTGAGTTGTCTATTCGGTGTTAACCGAACACAAGGTTGGCCGTTGCTCCCTGAGCATTCGTATGTCAGTCAACCGGCCCACTGGTTTAAATCTACTGCTCACGTTGTGATTATTGGTTCCAGAAAGAAGAAGTGTTATTCGTGCACGTCGACTGAAGATGTAGACACGGCTGGGGAACCTGTGTTAAACATTTAGAATACAGCAAAAAGAAATAGAAAGTAAAAATAATGTCCGTAGAAAGCCGAACAAACAACTGTTCTATGATTGCACTCTTAATGTCGTTTATATACAAGAAAAGAATAGAAAATGAAAAAGGTTTCAGAATGTTTTTCAGCATAACAACTCACACACTGGAGTCTAGACAGACAGAGATAGAGAGAGTGTGTATGGTTCGCCTGTTGTTAAATCATCTCAGACGATATAACTCTTTCAAAATGTTCTTTGATGGAGTCAATTCTTCTCAAATAAAACGCTGGGACCATGGTACCTTTGAAAGGTGCTGGTACAAACGAAGGAGAAGCAACCGGTAAATAAATACACTGCTTTTATCTCGCCGTTCCAATTTCCTTAAATATTTTTCATTAAAAATATTATTTGCTCATTTCCATTGTTTTCTGATGACCCGAATTAATCGGCCTAACTTATATTTAGACTTCATGACCGGTAAACAAACACGCCGGTTTTATTCCGCCGTTTCAATTTACTCCGAATTTGATTTAACATTGCCAGGTTTACTGGAATGAAAAAATTCTGATTAAATTTTTCTTAATAGAAATTAAAAAAGAAAGAAATGAATGATATGACGTTTCAGCTGTTTCGGCCTTCTTCAGGTGCCAGGAAATTTGAACCCTTTAAACGTGTGTATGTGCTTGACTCTGTCTCTGTCACAATTGGTACAAGCTATCAGTACGTGGAAAAGAAAAAGCAAATAAATATAATTAATTATGACAATTTATTTATCGCACTCTCGATTATCATGAAACAAATGAGTCAGATAAATCGAACACCCAGTGCGACTGGTACAAGCTAACACCCGTGGGAAAAGAAAAAGAAAAGAAATATATTTACGACAATTTATTTATCGCACTCAAGATTATCTTGTAAAACAAATAATTACAGGGTAATTTATTTATGCACTATACATTATAAGGGGAAGATGTGGAGCACCATGTACCTGTTTGAGACGAAAAATGGGTTGGGTGAGCCATGACCATATATGTTTTTGATAAAAAGAACGACGCGGAGAGCCATGATCGCATATTTTTCGCGAATTTTTACACAGAAGACTGACCGAAGGCGTGAGGATGAAAAAGAGGAAGTCGGAACCCAGTTCGAGGAGTCTCAGTTGATGGATTGCACAACGGAGATTATTGAGGAGATATATGTAAGGACAACATTTGGTGATGCTAAGAAATGGAAGATGGAGAGTCACGACTACTTAGAAGAAATATTAATTAACAACGCGGATATTCGCTAGTTTGAATCGTCAACCATCACGTCACTGTTTTACTCCATGCTTGGAAAGAATTTATTTCTCGATTAAGACGCACGCTGGGGTTTGAAGAGTGTAACACCCAGAGGGAGTGGAACAACCCAACAGTCTGTGTGTTGGAACAAACTAACGCCCAGTGAAGAGTCGTATAAGCCAACAGTCTCTGGAGTTGACATCCATAGTCATTCAGAAGATTTTATTAATAAATATAGCAAACCGAACCCCGACTTTATGGCAACTACAATATTCTATGTATGTTGGTTGTCACTTAAATTTTATTTCTACATCTGAGGCACTCAAGTAATGTATAGTCTGGCACAAGGACAATAAAAAGGAAGACTCGTTTAAATATTTTTTTACGTATTAACTCCCGCCCCCAACATAATTTCGTGAAGAAAGTCGTTAGCAGTGTCTTCATGTCCCGTAATGAGATGTTCAGGGTGGAATAAAAAGTAAAAAAAAACTGATTGAATTTCGTTTCTATAATATTTTTTCATATTTAATAAACATTTTCAAAATTAATGAAAAAGTAAAATTAAATTGTATTTTTGATTTTTGAAAATAAAATTTATTTTATTTAAATTCGATTTTTCTGTTGTTTTTTATTTCATTTTAATTTTGAGAAAAATTTTCGAGGATTTAAAAATCATTACAAACGGGGGTTGCCGGGGGTTTATTTTTCTGAAATTTGTCTCCACCTTTTGCACTTCAGCCATTTTATTTCTTCCTGTTTCGGAAAGGCATGAACTCATCTCGTCCTTTGCAAGTGATAATGTGTAGTGCGATCAATAAATTGTCATTAACAAAAATCATCGGACGACATTCAGATTTGGTCAGAAATTTTTACGGAACTTTTTCCGGCAAAACAGAAAATTCCTTCGAGGTTAAAGCCAGAAACATGTCCAAATATAATTGGACGAAAGTCGAAAATATCTTCTTTAATTTCCATCTTTTTGGAGAATTTACTCTTGGGCTGAAAAGACACATTTTCGACATTTCTTCCTTCGACACCCACAAATTCCCAGCCGTGGGATCGACACTAAGATGTGGGACACAGGCGAATATTTGTCGGTGAAATTGACACAAAGAAAATAGTCCACTTCTTTTGTGTTAATTATTTTGTCTACTTCAAAAATTGGGGGCGTTTTTCTCCCCAAAAAGAAAAGTCCTCCCCCTCCCCGTAGGCGACTCCTAGAACAATGTCGCCGGAAAGGCGATAAATGTCCCAGGGCGGGAATATCCATCTTCCGTCCGTCAATTCACATCGGCCAATCAATTCTCCTGAATCATCGAATTCTTTCACCGATTTGTCGTCCAAATCGCATACAAAGACATGATCGTCTTTGTCGGTGGCGAGAATCTAGAAAATCCTCGCCGGGTTCGAATCCTGCAGACGGTATTTTTTTTTTTTGGAGCTGGATATAACCGGATGTGTCGACCGTCGTCAATTCGATGATTTCTTTTCTCAAAGACTCCATTTTGGGAATGCCAATGTCAATTCCGCTTTTTCGTGGAACAAACGATTGTGGGAGCCGCAATCTAAGGTCCGCTCCCAGCAACCCACAAAAGACGTCATCGTCTTGGGCGTCGTTCCTCGAAAAATGACCCGCTTGATGGCGCCAAATGCGTTGACCTTCTTCAAAAGGTCGTCTCCCTCTTATACAGAATTTATATTACGATTCGATCGGGCGTAAATGGCCTTGGAATTAAGACAACGACACCTGAGTAAATAACAATGAAAACATGTCTTATTAAACAAAAGGTTAAAGTCAAAATGCAATAGTGCAAGCAAGTTGTTTCCTTTGCATTGGTACGAAATATAAAAGAAAAGTCACTTGTTGAACGTCATTAAAATGTTCATGAAGAAAATAGAAATAAAGTAAGTGAAACTAATTTTCTTGAATTCTGCAAATTTAAATTTCGCCTATCCGAAGTAGTAAATAGAATGTCTATATGGTTCATTCAGTAATGAATTCGAACAATCTCGGCTACTGGCGTATGTTTATATTGTATATAACACGTTAAAGCCCGCCTTACTTTACCGAGCGCCGATGGCTAGAATCACTGGTTTTTCTTTCTCCTTCGTTTTCCTTTTTCTTTTTTTTTTTTTCTAGTGATTTAAAGAAAAACCAAAATAGAAAGACACATAACGATACTTCCCTTTATTTATTCGCCCTTAAATTGGTTTTTGATATTTCGTGAATGGCAACTATTCACAGGCTTCTTAAGTTCAGACGAATGTTCATTCATTCATTCTCTCTCTCATATATTTTGCGAGATAAATAAACCATGGATCGGTAATTAAGAATTCGTCATTCAAATATCCCAGGTGATATTCAAAAATAAAATTATGTATTAATATAGGTACCTCCAATCAATTCTTAGATACCTAAATTTAAATTTTAAAAAAATTAGGTCTATTTGAAAGCCAAGGGATTAGTGTTAGTAATTCCAGTAATCAAAATACACTGGTGTATTTTAAACTGAAATTATATCGATTGGTATCAGAAATTTTTCGAAAAATAAAAATTTAAATTTTGCACTATTTGTGATTGATCGACACATTCCGTAAACAGTAGTCAACTTTCTGTTTAAAATCTTGAAAAAATAAAATATACATCGTAGATACGTTTTTAAAGTCAATTGTTTAAATTGAAACTTACCTTAATCTGATTTCACACAATAGTACTTCCTTACTGTATGAAATTTAAGACAGAAGCTTATCTTAAATACAGTAGTCCTGTCATCAACGTAATACGAGGTACCAATTGATTGAATATTACTGCTGCCATCTGTCAATAACCTACATGGCGTCCGGACGTGCCAAATTTTTATGTATGTAAAAAAAACAGTTTTTGTTTTTAACTGCATAGTTAACTATTAAGAGTTTATCAATTACATAATATTTCATACAATGTTCGTTTAGCTTTATAGCTGGATGATTGCATATACTTTCTGAATAAATAAAAATAAAAAATTTCTCTTAAAATAATTTTACAATTTAATAAGAAAGAATGAAATTAAAATAACCCATCTAAGTTATGAAATATTAGGCTAAGTATTAATATTTTTATTATGCATTTTCATGTTAATTAGTAAGATAACAAGGTGAAAATATCTAATTTAATTTTTATCTAACTGTAGATGTTTATAAACATGGCAAAATTGTATGTAGCTAAATTACTAAAATTGTATTTCTTTTCTTTAGTTTTTCAATGCATAGTAATACTAAAAATGTAACAGTATTTTCAGCAGTTACTTATTTTATAGAATTTTAGTATAGCTTTGTAGCTGGATGATTGTATACACTTTCTGAATAAAGAAAAAATAAAAATTTCATTTAAAATAATTTACAATTTAATAAGGAAGAATGAAATAATTAAAATAACTCAGCTAAGTTATGAAATATTAGGCTAAGTATTAATATTTTTATTATGTATTTTTCATGTTAATTAGTAAGATAACAAGGTAAAATATCTAATTTTATTTTTATATAACTGTAGATGTTATAATTCTATATTTTTTATACATGTCATAATGTATCTTGAAGAGAAACGACTTTCAGGAATATCGTTGACATTCACAAACAAGCATGAAAAGAATAGCAATTTTTATGTAAGGCCGGACAAATCTTTCTTGAGTCACGTGAAAACAGGAAATCAACATGCAAAATTAACAGGTTTTCATTAATTTACAAAAATGGAGACACCTTTTTAGAGTAACTGTTTAAATTCTTTGTTTAATACATATGTTTGCTACACATTAATTAAAAAATCGGAGAGACCGATGAGGAGGAAATTGTAAAAGATTTATGAAACTTTTTAGAAATTAACTAATAAAAATAAAATAAAATAATAAAAATAAAAACAATTTCTGTAAAAATTCATTACTAACGGAATTTTTTTCTATTCAGACTACGATATAATTTTCATTTATATTTATAAAAGCAATTAAAAGTTTATCCAAATAAAAAAATGGCATAGTTTTATTGCATTTTTGTTTTTCTAATTCGGAGCAGATTTTCTAAAAAGTTTTGGAAGAAAAAAATACAGTTGATTTGCATTCTAAATGACTTCTGAATTTAATTAAAACTATCTATGTGTTGAGACCCAGTCGTATTTTTCGACATTTCTGGAAATTTAAAAAAAATGTTTTTACCATTATTTTCTAAAATGATTAATTCAAAACCTATTTCAGTTAATTATGAATAAGTCCTGAAAATTTCATCAAAATAATTTTTTTTGCAAGAATTTCCAAATTAAGGTGTCTTTCAAAGTCAAAAATTGCCTTCGCGTAATACATGCTGAAGTAATAAACTCTAGCGTCAATTTATCCCACTAACTGTCGAGAAAAAAAAATCCTACATTAAATGAGCCTTTTAGAACCTGAGTTAGAAAAATTTTTGAAAATTTGTAAAAATACTTAAAAAATACTTTAATCGATCCTCTTTATGATAGCATAAACATTTTGCCGAGAAAACTTCGTTTTTATTTAGTTTGAGACGTTTTTCTTCAGACTATGTTGCTTTTTCCAGCGAAAAAAAAGCTCAAATTTTCTTCTTCCGCCCAAAAAATCGTTCAGCAGCGAATAACTCTCACTAAGTCGGTAATGGTTGACAAAAAAAGAGCGAGAAGTCCAATTTTTTTCTGATCGTTAACATCAAAAAAGGATTGGGTTCTATAAAAAAAAACATCCAAATTTATTTGCACGAAAATCGGAAATTTTTCTTTCATTTTCATCTTTTTGAGAATTTTCTCCCATTTTGGTTAAAAAGAAAAATTTCGACATCTCTCCCGTCGATCCCTACAAATTCCCAGTCGTGGGACGGCACGAAGGAGGGGGCGACAACCCCCACCCCCTCCTCGACGACCACCCAAGGCGGATTTTTTTTCATTTTTTTTCTCCTCTTTCCGAAAAACAAACAATTTCTTTAAATTCCTCGTTACAGGAGAAAATTTAGAGTTAAATTGACACAAAGAATAAAAATTGCTTTTTTTTTTTGGTGTCAATTATTTTTCTATTTCTAAAAAACGGGGGGTGTTTTTTTCTCCCCAAAAATGAACAGTCTTTCCCCAAGAGCGGACCCCCCAGGACAACAAACGACGAAAATTTCATCGGAAAGACGACAAATGTCCGTGGGTCGGAATTCCTCTTCTCCGTCCGTCAATTCACATCGGCCAACCAATTCCCCAGAATGATCGAATTCTTTCACCGAATCGTCGAGAAAATCGCAGACAAAGACATGATTGTCTTCGTCGGTGGCGAGAATCGAGAAAATACTTCTCCAGGTTCGAATCCCGCAGACGGTATTCTTTTTGTAGCTCACTCATATTGTCGAACAGCTTTCCGGGTTGGAAATACCCGAATGTTTCGACTGTCGTCAATTCAATTACTTCTTTTCTCAAAGACTCCAGGGAATCGTGACACCATTTTTGGAATGTCACCGTCAATTCCGCTTTTCGTGGGGACAAACGATTGTGGGAGCCGCGATCTAAGCTCCGCTCTCAGCAACTTCAACCCACAAAGGACGTCGTCGTCTTGGGCGTCTTCCCTCGAAAGATGACACGCTTGACGGCGCCAAATCTTGACCTCGTTCAAAAGGTTTATCGCCTTTCCTTTTGAGAGAACCGCCATTTTTTCTAGCTGGACGGACGTCGCCTCTCTCTCATATTATTGCACAGCTCACCAAGCCGGTCACGTGTCTCTTCAAACAACGCCTCAAACTCATCCCACATTTCGGAACATTTCGCGTCGCAATCCGTTGGCAGTTTTGCAATGGATTGCCTCGTCTCCATGTTCCTCACACTGACTCGGTTTTCGAAATCCTCGAGTTCCTCCTCTAGGTGGGGCTGCGCATTTTCTCCTTCGATGCCTCCTCCCTCACAGACAAAGGCTTGGGGGAACACTTGGGGAGGCGGTCACGTGATCAACGTAACACGTGCGTCACAGAAACACACGTTGCACCGATCACAAAAGGCGTCCTTCGGTTTGCAGTGCAGGCGACACTCGTCCGACCTCACGACCCCCACGGCCTCCACCCTCGACATGTCGCCCACGTCTCTGGGTTTGTGTTCTGGTTTGAACTGACTGTGTTTTCTTCTGCATTTCTGGCAGAAATGTTTCTGGCAATCCTGGCACCAAATCTGGCCAGTCGATTTGTTGTCGTCAGCAGCCAAACACCAGTTGCAGCACAATTTGGTTAATTCCACGTGTTGGCGCGTCACAGTCTTCTCCAAAAAATGGTGAAAGTATCAAATGATCACGTAGCCCCACGGGGCGTAGCACTGGGGGACATTTCACATCGTCCTGTGTCGCTGCTTGAAATTGGTTATCTAGACATGACAGGCACAATGAATGAAGACATGGCAATGTCTTCGAGGACAATTCCAGAAATTGGTCGCAATTCGAACAAGGAAATTTCTCTTCATTCATCGACGCTATCTTGGAAATTTTCCTTTTCTTCTACAAAATCTGAAAATAAATAAATAAATAAATAAATAAAAATAAAAATAAATAGAAAAAAAAGAAGCAAAAATTTTCATTGAAGAATAAAAATTTCTCCATAGAAAAGTTGGCATCTAAAATCGCAATAAAAAGGGAGATGAATGGGGAAAAAAGGTGAATGAAATCCCAGAGAGAGTGAGAGGATAAAAGGGAAAGAGAAGAGCAATTCAATAAACGGAAAAGAAAGAAACAAAGAAAGAAAGAAACAAAGAAACAAACAAACAAAGAGAAGGGAGGATAGACAGATTATCAAGGAAGGGAAAGAGCAATTCAATGAACGGAAAGAAAGAAAGGGCAAAAGAAACAAAGAGAGGGAAAGAGAGAGGGAGAAAAGCAATAGATAAACGTAAAGAAAGAAAGGGTAAAAGAAACAAAGAAAAGAGAAGATAGAGAGATTAAGGAAGGAAGAAAGAGAGAGGAAAGAGCAATTGATAAACGGAAAGAAAGAAAGAAAGAAAGAAAGGGAGGGAGGAAAGATTAAAAGAAGAAATGATAGAAACAAAAGATAATCTTTTTTTTAATTTCATAATTACAGCTTAGCATGGCACAAGGTCAATAGAAGTCATAAATATCGTCATATATATATATTTATACATATGATGTTATTTGTAATTTCTGTATTCTATCAATATATATGTGTGTGTGTGTGTGTGTGTGTGTGTTTATATATATATATATATATATATATATTACAACTTTCTTTTTATGAATTAATTAATATTATATTAATTACTTTAATTATTATGTATATGAATTATATATTCAGTTGACCTATCGTCTGGTTTATTAAAACTGACAGATAGAAAAGTTGTCTGAAAGTAAAAGAAAAAGATTTTCTTCTTTTATAGACAGACCGTCCGATAGATTGATAGATAGACAGACTGATATAGAAATTATTTTGACATTTTCTTTTTGTAGACAAAATAACTTTTATTTTTACTTTTATTTAATGAAGAAAACTTCCTTTTTTTATAGATAGATAGATAGATAGATAGATAGATAGATAGATAGATAGATTAAGTATTAAAATGGTAGAAAAAAAATAATTAATATTTTTTTATTATATAATAGGTTCTTTCCGGATTTTTAATGACCTTATGCCATAATATATCTTTACGTGTCTGTCAAATATGAATGTATTGTTTGCTTACTTCTCGAATGTTTTTTTTTCATAAAAAATGAACAAATTAGACAGTATAGACAAATTGAAAAAGACAAAAAAAAAAGATCTGTTTAATAAAAAGATGCCTCTAATTGTGATTTTGAATTTTTCCCGAATTTAAAGCCAGAATAAGCAATGTCGAAAATGAAGGTAGGCAGACAAATTAGGCGGGTTGTTTGTTTCCTGAAACTAGAGGAAATAATTTTGCTGACAATTGTCTTTTCTGTCGGGGATGAAATGATTGAAAAATAAGAAGGGAAAGAAGATTGATGAGCTCAGAAATGGAGAAAATTACTTACATTTGATTTGAATTTTTCACTTTGGGTGAAAAATTCGGTTTTCGTCAAAATACGAGAGCGAATAAACTTGAAGCTTCGTCTTTGAATTATTTATTATACGGAAAAGTATAAATTTGCACTAAAAGGGGATTGGGAGGGCTATTCTTCATCTGTCCTATCGTTAACTTAACTAGCCTCTATCACTGACCCAAACATTCTACTTCTTTCACCAAAACGATCAGTCAATAACACTATCTTACACAAGCACCGCAATGCCACACTCTCTAAGAGACCCTACCTAAACTAATTATGTACACTCTTAGGCTAACATATTAAAACAAATCCTCTAATGTTTTATATTTCAAATGGAATATTTACACAACTAAATAAACCGATGTTAGTATGGGGTAGCCCTCACAGTCTAAATGCGGCGCAGTGAAAGCGGTTAACTGGACGAAAATACTGCGGGATTATAAAGTAAACATGAATCATTTGTACACCCATAATTACTCACACATCCACTCACACATTTAGACACGATGGGGCTCACTAAGAAATCACACACTCGAAACGAAAAGGCATCCCAGGCAGATACCAGAGAACCGCTAATACTGTCACCTAAATGGGGAGGGGGCGGGAATATTAACCAAAACATAAAAAGGACAAAAATAAAAAAGGGGAGGGGCCATGACCATTCATACCTAAAGGGGTTAAGATTTATTGTTCCAGAAACTAAAAAGAAAACGGCCTCAAACTAACACTGGCTACGATCAAGTTTAAAGCAGGTGACCAATCTCCTCTAGCCTAGGTCACCTCCAAGTGAAAATCTAAACTAGCCCCTTTCACACTCACCAACGCGGCCAGTTTGCCTTCGCTAAATTTTAATGAAGAGAGCCGCCTCCTTCCGCCCTGATTTTGATTTTAAGCTGATGCTTAAAAAACAAACCAGTTGAGAAGAGGAACTTCTCACCTTCATAAAATTCTTCTGTCGCGTCGTCCAAATCACGACTCTCATAATGCCGAGTAAACACAAGAACACATAGTGTTCATTTTTCAACTGGGGCACAACATTGCTACAAACGGCACTGGCTTCAAGGACAAAAACCTTTCCACCCACTCCACAGACGCGAACCATGTAGCCTTCAATTAACTCTCACTACGGCCGTACGACCCTGCAGTGAAAGAAGATGCATAGGTTAAATACCTGGCCGAGGTGTTCGAACCAGGGAGGGTAATTCCTTGTAGGACCGGATTCGCCTTTAACTTCTGAGGAATGGCTCAAGGCAAGAACGTACAGCATCGGCGACAAGGGGCAACCTGGACAAATAGATCTGGACAACATGAAAGGCTTGACCTTACTTCATTCACTTCCACCACAGCTCCGGGGACCAATACAAGAGACGTATCCAGGCGCGAAAGTGCGGCCCGAATCCCAAGCGCCTGAGAGAACAGATCCGAGAAATTGATGGTCAACCTGACGAAAGCCTTGACTGATCCAAGTTGATCAGCGCGGCTTCTCCGCTGACTTTCTCTAAGATCAAGCGTGTACCGTATGAAGGCTGTCCTGAGCAGTCCTACCCTTCACAGCACAAGTCTGCTCGGGGCCAATCAGACTAGGCAGGACAGCCTGCAAACGGTTGAGACAAGACCTTTGGCCAAAATCTTAACTCTGTATTTAACATAGCAGGCTGAAAATTACTAATCCCATCCCCTCCGCGCTTATCCTTACGAAGCAGCTTGATCACACCTCTGGTGAAGCAATCGGGAATACTCCCGTTCTTCATCCAGTGGTTGAACATCACCGCCAGCAGAGGGACAAGCACGTGCGACTGCCTCAAGTACAGTTCGTAGACCATAACACCTGGAGTCTTGTCACGACCGACCTGCTCAAAAGCGTCCCAGATTTCCGCCTCTGTTATCGGACCTCGCACCCAGCCGCTTCAGGCCGCCTCAAGGCGAGGAAAGTCAGCTAAATAGGTGGCGAACTGAGCTTCGCTCAGACCGGGCCTTGGTGAAAAGCTCCTGAAAATAAGACCTGCAAAGCCTCAAGAGGTGCCATCGTTTGTAGTCACGGTCCGCCCATCCGGCAATGTGACGCTGTCGATGTATCGATTTGCGATACTGGATTTGTCTAGCCCGCAGTTCAGCGGCCATATTTGTCGCCTCGAAAAACATTCTTTTTAACCTAGCCCTAACTACCAGAGCTTGATCCTTCTTGATAAGCAAGGAGGCCAGCTCTGCCCTAGCTACGGCTATTTCCCCACTATCTCCTGATTTGATGGGCCCTTTCTAATCTAGTTTCTTGTGCCGCTCCTGCGCTGCTAGTCTATCTCGGTTGAGTCGCCATATTCAGCGGCAAACGACCTAATGGTGACTTAAGGTGTCCCCACCACTTATCTCAACCACGGCCCCCGTCAGTTCCCGCTTTATGGTTAGTAGTAGTTGGTCCTGGAAATCCTTCACGTCGAACAACGATGTGTTAAATTTCCAGTAGCCAGCCAATCTAATCCTAGCCTTATCTAAGCTTAGACGAACCCGGACAAGCCTATGGTCCGAATAAACTATACTATGAAAACTTGGACAGCCCAAGAGCCCTAGGTCGACTCTCCTAACTAGTACTCGGTCGATGTAGCTTGTACGCAACACCGAAGCCGAGCTGCCCCTATTAGTCCAAGTCCATGCTAATTCCCGGGGAAGCTCATTCCGGTACTTATCGACAAGATCAAGCCCGTCGATAAAGTCCTGAAATGGTTTTACATCCGGGTTGTTAGTACCCGATCTAGCACCAGCATGATCTACATCGGGATCGAGGACGGCATTCCAGTCACCCCAAGCAAACTACCTGTCGAGATGTCGTTAGAAAGGGATCGATCCGCCGAAAAAGTCGGGCCGCTCCCTACTGGCGTTGGGCGCATAAACCCCAATGAGACGGAAAAGCCTGCTCGTTTATGGTAACGTCCAAGACACAAAGCCTGCCTTCAGTATCGGCGAAGACAAGTGTACAGTCAGCATTCAAAGAACGTTTAACCAGCCAAGAAACTCCCCTAGAGCGGCCATCATAACATGCTGAGAAGAGGTGAAACCCTTCTGACAGAATATCATCATGAATACTAGAATGGAAATGAGTCTCTTGCAAACACATATATCCACCCCTGCGCGCTGGAGGGGTGAACGAGTTCCCGCCTGCGAGACCTGACCTCAGCCCCAGGGCATTCAGACTAGCTAGAAAGAGATCCATTGTTAATAACTCAGGGCTGGGCACCTCCTTTAAACATGACCGGGGAAAGGATACCGACGGCCCTGCCCATGGATCCTCCACCCATTTCGGTGTCAATGGCCCTTTGGCGAGAGGCCGCCGATATCCCAGGGGGAAAGTTAACTTTAGTGCTCTATAAAGGGAGGGGTGAACGAAAACTGGGAGCCTCCTTCTCGAGCAAAATTGCCGCAAATGTTTTGTCTGTTCATTATCTGTGATGATAACGGAGGATCCATGTCCTTGTAGGCTTTTTGTGCCTCATCCGCCATTGCCCAGGCCTGTCGGGAACCCGGACCAGTCCGAATTACTGATAGGGACTTTGGGGGAAGTTTCTTGGGCTTGTCTGCGAGTTTTGTCGCTTAAGCTTCTGAAAGGATAGCAGGTATTTTAGCGCCTGTATCCGGGATTTCAGCGTATTGCTTGGCTCTTTCGACAGGGCTGGATTGATTTGGCAACTTTTTCGCCTGTGTTATATGGTAGCTGTTGTCTCTTCTTCTTCTGTTTCCTCTCCAAACTAGAGCTCCTCTGCCTTTTTTGATGAGTACTCCTAGCAGGAGATGGAGCCGGGGATGGATCAGGGGATATATCAGAGTATGAGGTAGGTGGTGAGGGCTGTGATAATGAGGGTTTGGGCACCTCCACACATTTTGGTGTAGGTGTGAGTGAACGTGTTCTTGTCCGGGGTTTAACTTTTTCCCGTGATGGAGATATGGTGTATTGAAGGTGAGAATGAGGAAAGGTTTCAGTCGTTTTGTTGGAGAGCATTTTAAGGGAGTCAGCTTAGCTGGGGTTACTGGCAATGATTTCGTTATTGGGGGAGGGGCTCTAATTTTGTGATGCAGTGGTTGGATTGACTGTTTCTTTGTTGACTTTTTCAATTTTTCATTTAATCTTGCACTTTTAATGATTTAGCATATCCTGGATCATATTTGAGGGACATCTCGTGTAGTTTTTTGGCATAGCTAGCCGGGCCCACCCTTGGGACTGTTAGTGCTCCCCGTCCTGGGGGGCCATCTGGGACTGAGACTCCGCTGCTTGGGGCTTTCCTTCACTCTACCCACGACTTGCTATCTGTGCATCTTCCGCCTTCTTTTGCACAGGCAATGTGGGCTCTTGGAGAGACCCAACCGGGGTTTTTATGACCACCGGTGCCAGCCGCAGGTAGGCCCATTATAGTGTTACGGAAGGAGAGGTTTCAGCTTGAGGGGGATTTTCAGTTTTTGGCGGACCTCCAGAGGCTTTCTTTCCTTCTGCAAGGCAGGAAGAGGCGAGGTGACCAATCACGCTACACTTCCAACACGTCGGTTTTCTCCTCTCATCACAATGACGGGGAAGGTTTTCCCGCCAATCTCCAAGCAGTTGGGAATGGAGGTGAAGGCCTCACCATCGAGCATCAATTCGAACCTCCACTCACCCACTCATATTCCGAGTCACACTTACTATAGGGCCATACTCTGCATCAAATATGCCCCAAGTGCTCACCGAGAATATAGTGAGAGGAATCTCATGAACGGTTACCTGGGTCCTTCGCCGTCCTAGGTATTCTGTGCGGAGAATGAAGTCCTTAGTGATGAGATCACGGGAAGTCATCTCCACACAGTCCTCGGGCGTGGGCAACAGAACGTCCCACACAGTGTTACTACTTTTGACGATTTGTTGGGGCATAACCCCATGAAACTTGGGTGAAAACGAAAATAAAATGAAAAATGCAACCTAAAATAAAAATTAACAACTGTAATAGGAAAAGAAAATAATAAGGCGGACCGAAGCCGACCAAATAAACAGTAAAAGAAAAATGAAAACAAGTACTGGAACGAAAAACGACAATTAAAACAACCAAAATTATATAAACAAAGGAAAAATGTCAACTTAAGTCAGAAACAAGTCCTTTTCACTCCGGCAAGTCGAACAACCGAAACGGAATCAAACGCGTCAATCGCCAAGCTTCGTCTTT
>JBBBDQ010023734.1:0-13182 GCA_037127315.1 Ascarosepion bandense
ATTGTTTGGGTTTGTTGTCGGTCTAGAGCCGTGATTGAAACACGATTGGACGACTAGCCGTCGAAATCATCTTGTTTTACTGAAATTACAAGGTTATTCATATTGTTTAGTTTTGTTGTCGGTCTAGAAGCCGTGATTGAAACACGATTGGACAGCTAGCCGTCAAAATCATCTTGTTTTACTGAAATTACAAGGTTATTCATGTTGTTTAGGTTTGTTGTCGGTCTAGAAATTGATTTGACGACAATTGGACGACTAGAACTCAAAATCATATTGTTTAAAGTAATTGCATGGTTATTCATATTGTTTAGGTTTGTTGTCGGTCTAGAAGCCGTGATTGAAACACGATTGGACGACTAGCCGTCAAAATCATCTTGTTTTACTGAAATTACAAGGTTATTCATATTGTTTAGGTTTGTTGTCGGTCTAGAAGCCGTGATTGAAACGCGATTGGACGACTAGCCGTCAAATCATCTTGTTTTACTGGAATTACAATGTTATTCATATTCTTTAGGTTTGTTGTCGGTCTAGAAGCCGTGATTGAAACACGATTGGACAGCTAGCCGTCAAAATTATCTTGTTTTACTGAAATTACAAGGTTATTCATATTGTTTAGGTTTGTTGTCGGTCAGAAGCCGTGATTGAAACACGATTGGACGACTAGCCGTCAAAATCATCTTGTTTTACTGAAATTACAAGGTTATTCATATTGTTTAGGTTTGTTGTCGGTCTAGAAGCCGTGATTGAAACACGATTGGACGACTAGCCGTCAAAATCATCTTTGGCTACTGAAATTACAAGGTTATTCATATTGTTTAGGTTTGTTGTCGGTCTAGAAGCCGTGATTGAAACGATTGGACGACTAGCCGTCAAAATCATCTTGTTTTACTGAAAGTACAGGGTTATTCATATTGTTTAGGTTTGTTGTCGGTCTACGGTAGTAGTTATTTGATTGGACGACTAGCCGTCAAAATCATCTTGTTTACTGAAATTACAAGGTTATTCATATTGTTTAGGTTTGTTGTCGGTCTAGAAGCCGTAGTTGATACGATTGGACGACTAGCCGTCAAAATCATCTTGTTTTACTGAAATTACAAGGTTATTCATATTGTTTGAGTTTGTTGTCGGTCTAGAAGACAGCGTTATATTTGCATTGGTATTGTAGTAATCCTCTTGTTTATGAAATTGGTTATTCATATTGTTTGGTATTAAATGGGCTAGAAGTATTAATGAAACACGATTGGACGACTGTCGTCCTTGTCATCTTGTTTTACTGATACAAGGATATTCATATTGTTTTAGGTTTTGTTATTAGGCGTTAATCATACGAAACAACGTTGGACGACAGCCGTCAAAAAAGCATCTTGTTTACTAGAATTGCAATGTTATTCATATGACTTGGATTTATTTGTAGTCGACAGAAGTTGGGCTACATTAGGGGCATTAGCCATCAAATCGCTGGTACTGAAATTAAAGGTTATTCATATTATTTAGTTTTGTTGTGGTCTAGAAGCTAGAAGCGATTGAAATGATGGTGACGACTAGCGTTAATGCTTTGTTTACTAATTGCCATGGTTATTCTTATTATTTTTAGGTTGTTTATCGACACAAAGCCACGTGATTGAAACGATTGGACGATAGCCGTCAAAAATCCGCATCTTGTTTACTGAAATTACAGAGGTTTATTCATATTGTTTTAGGTTTGTTGTCGGTCTAGAAGCCGTGATTAAATCACGATTGGACGACTAGCCGTCAAAATCATCTTGTTTTACTGAAATTACAAGGTTATTCATATTGTTTAGGTTTGTTGTCGGTCTAGAAGCCGTGATTGAAACACAAGATTGGACGACTAGCGTAGAAAATCATCTTGTTTTACTGAAATTACAAGGTTATTCATATTGTTTAGGTTTGTTGTCGGTCTAGAAGCCGTGATTGAAACACGATTGGACGACTAGCCGTGAAAATCATCTTGTTGAAATTACAAGGTTATTCATATTGTTTAGGTTTGTTGTCGGTCTAGAAGCCGTGGTCGACACGATTGGACGACTAGCCATCAAAAATCATCTTGTTTTACTGAAAGTACAATGTTATTCATATTGTTTAGGTTTGTTGTCGGTCTAGAAGCCGTGATTGAAACACGATTGGACGACTAGCCGTCAAAATCATCTTGTTTTACTGAAATTACAAGGTTTATTCATATTGTTTAGGTTTGTTGTCGGTCTAGCAGCCGTGATTGAAACTACGATTGGACGACTAGCCGTCAAAATCATCTTGTTTTACTAAAATTACAAGGTTATTCATATTGTTTTATTTGTTGTCGGTCTAGAAGCCGTGATTGAAACGATTGGACGACTAGCCGTCAAAATCATCTTGTTTTACTGGGAAATTACAAGGTTATTCATATTGTTTAGGTTTGTTGTCGGTCTAGAAGCCGTGGTTGATACGATTGGACGACTAGCCGTCAAAATCATCTTGTTTTACTGAAATTACAAGGTTATTCATATTGTTTAGGTTTGTTGTCGTTCTAGAAGCCGTGATTGAAACGCACGATTGGACGACTAGCCGTCAAAATCATCTTGTTTTACTGAAATTACAAGGTTATTCATATTGTTGGTTTGTTGTCAATTCTAGAAGCCGTGATTGAAACACGATTGGAGGACTAGCCGTCAAAATCAACTTGTTTTTGAAATTACCAAGGTTATTCATATTGTTTAGGTTTGTTGTCGGTCTAGAAGACGTGATTGAAACACGATTGGACGACTAGCCGTCAAAATCATCTTGTTTTACGAAATTACAAGGTTATTCATATTGTTTAGGTTTGTTGACGGTCTAGAAGCCGTGATTGAAACACGGTGGACGACTAGCCGTCATAAACATCTTGTTTTACTGAAATTACAAGGATATTCATATTGTTTAGGTTTGTTGTCGGTCTAGAAGCCGTGATTGAAACACGATTGGACGACTAGCCGTCAAAATCATCTTGTTTTACTGAAATTACAAGGTTATTCATATTGTTTAGGTTTGTTGTCGGTCTAGAAGCCGTGATTGAAACACGATTGGACGAGCTAGCCGTCAAAATCATCTTGTTTTACTGAAATTAGGTTATTCATATTGTTTAGGTTTGTTGTCGGTCTAGAGCACGTGATTGGCTTTAATTTGGACGACTAGCCGTCATAATCATCTTGTTTTACTGAAATTACAAGGTTATTCATATTGTTTAGGTTTATTTGTCGGTCTAGAAGCCGTGATTGAAACACGATTGGACGACTAGCCGTCAAAATCATTGTTTTACTGAAATTACAAGGTTATTCATATTGTTTAGGTTTGTTGTCCGCTTCTAGAAGCCGTGATTGAAACACATTGGACGACTAGCCGTCAATCATCTTGTTTTACTGATACAAGGTTATTCATATTGTTTAGGTTTGTTGTCGGTCTGACCGTGATTGAAGCAGGTGGACGACCCCACAGCCGTCAGGACTATCTTTGTTACAAGTGCAAGGTTATTCATATTGTTTAGATTTTGTTGACGGTCTAGAAGCCGTGATTGAAACACGATTGGACGACTAGCCGTCATAAACATCTTGTTTTACTGAAATTACAAGAGTATTCATATTGTTTGGTTTGTTGTCGGTCTAGAAGCCGTGATTGAAACACGATTGGACGACTAATACCGTCCAAAATCATCTTGTTTTACTGAAATTACAAGGTTATTCATATTGTTTAGGTTTGTTGTCGGTCTAGAAGCCGTGATTGAAACACGATTGGACGACTAATAAATCAAGTATCTTGTTTTACTGAAATTACAAGATATGTTATTGTTTAGGTTTGTTGTCGGTCTAGAAGCCGCGATTGAAACACGATTGGACGACTAGCCGTCAAAATCATCTTGTTTTACTGAAATTACAAGGTTATTCATGTGTGTTGGAGTTTGTTGTCGGTCTAGAAGCCGTAGATTGAAACACGATTGGACGACTAGCCGTCAAAATCATCTTGTTCTACTGAAATTACAAGGTTATTCATATTGTTTAGGTTTGTTGTCGGTCTAGAAGCCGTGATTGAAACACGATTGGACGACTAGCCGTCAAAATCATCTTGTTTTACTGAAATTACAAGGTTATTCATATTGTTTAGTTTTGTTGTGGTCTAGAAGCCGTAGTTCGGAAACACGATTGGACGACTGGCAAATCAAAAAATCATCTTGTTTTACTGAGTACAAGGTTATTCATATTGTTTAGGTTTTGTTGTCGGTCTAGAAGCCGTGATTTGACGACAATTGGACGACTAGAACTCAAAATCATATTTAAAGTAATTGCATGAATTTTCATATTGTTTAGGTTTGTTGTCGGTCTAGAAGCCGTGATTGAAACACGATTGGACGACTAGCCGTCAAAATCATCTTGTTTTACTGAAATTACAAGGTTATTCATATTGTTTAGGTTTGTTGTCGGTCTAGAAGCCGTGATTGAAACGCGATTGGACGACTAGCCGTCAAAATCATCTTGTTTTACTGGAATTACAATGTTATTCATATTCTTTAGGTTTGTTGTCGGTCTAGAAGCCGTGATTGAAACACGATTGGACGACTAGCCGTCAAAATTATCTTGTTTTACTGAAATTACAAGGTTATTCATATTGTTTAGGTTTGTTGTCGGTCTAGAAGCCGTGATTGAAACACGATTGGACGAGCTAGCCGTCAAAATCATCTTGTTTACTGAAATTACAAGGTTATTCATATTGTTTAGGTTTGTTGTCGGTCTAGAAGCCGTGATTGAAACACGATTGGACGACTTAGCCGTCCAAATCATCTCTGTTTTACTGAAATTACAAGGTTATTCATATTGTTTAGGTTTGTTGTCGGTCTAGAAGCCGTGATTGAAACACGATTGGACGACTAGCCGTCAAAATCATCTTGTTTTACTGAAATTACAGGGTTATTCATATTGTTTAGGTTTGTTGTCGGTCTAGAAGCCGTGATTAGTACGATTGGACGACTAGCCGTCAAAATCATCTTGTTTTGCTGAAATTACAAGTTATTCATATTGTTTAGGTTTGTTGTCGGTCTAGAAGCCGTGATTGAAACACGATTGGACGACTAGCCGTCAAATCATCTTGTTTTACTGAAATTACAAGGTTATTCATATGTTTGAGTTTGTTGTCGGTCTAGAAGCCGTGATTGAAACACGATTGGACGACTAGCCGTGAAAATCATCTTGTTTTACTGAAATTACAAGGTTATTCATATTGTTTAGGTTTGTTGACGGTCCTGACCGTGATTGAAACACGATTAGACGTCGCCGTCAGCAATGTCTTCTTTACTGAAATTACAAGGATATTCATATTGTTTAGGTTTGTTGTCGGTCTAGAAGCCGTGATTGAAACACGATTGGACGACTAGCCGTCAAAATCATCTTATTTTACTGAAATTTGCAAGGTTATTCATATTGTTTAGGTTTGTTGTCGGTCTAGAAGCCGTGATTGAAACACGATTGGACGACTAGCCGTCAAAATCATCTTGTTTTACTGAAATTACAATGTTATTCATATGTTTAGGTTTGTTGTCGGTCTAGAAGACGTGATTGAAACACGATTGGACGACTGGCCGTCAAAATCATCTTGTTTTACTGAAATTACAAGGTTATTCATATTGTTTAGGTTTGTTGTCGGTCTAGAAGCCATTGATTGAAGCAAGTTGGACGACTAGCCGTCATAATCATCTTGTTTTACTGAAATTACAAGGATATTCATATTGTTTAGGTTTGTTGTCGGTCTAGAAGCCGTGATTGAAACACGATTGGACGACTAGCCGTCAAAATCGTCTTGTTTTACTGAAATTACAGGTTATTTCATATTGTTTAGGTTTGTTGTCGGTCTAGAAGCCGTGATTGAAACACGGTGGACGACTAGCCGTCAAAATCATCTTGTTTAGAGAACACACAAGGTTATTCATATTGTTGGTGTTGTCGGTCTAGAAGCCGTGATTGAAACACAATTGGACGACTAGCCGTCAAAATCATCTTGTTTTACTGAAATTACAAGGTTATTCATATTGTTTAGGTTTGTTGTCGGTCTAGAAGCGTGGTCTGAAACTACGATTGGAGGACTAGCCGTCAAAATCAACTTGTTTTTACTGAAATACCAAGGTTATTCATATTGTTTAGGTTTGTTGTCGGTCTAGAAGACGTGATTGAACACGTTTGGACGACTAACCGTCCAAATGTCTTTGTTTTACTGAAATTACAAGGTTATTCATATTGTTTGAGTTTTGTTGACGGTCTGAAGCCGTGATTGAAACACGATTGGACGATAGCCGTCATAATCATCTTGTTTTACTGAAATTACAAGGATATTCATATTGTTTGGGTTTTGTCGGTCTAGAAGCCGTGATTGTAAGGAAACACGATTGGACGACTAGCCGTCAAAATCATCTTGTTTTACTGAAATTACAAGGTTATTCATATTGTTTAGGTTTGTTGTCGGTCTAGAAGCCGTGATTGAAACACTGATTGGACGACTAGCCGTCAAAATCATCTTGTTTTACTGAAATTACAATGTTATTCATATTGTTTAGGTTTGTTGTCGGTCTAGAAGACGTGATTGAAACACGATTGGACGACTAGCCGTCAAAATCATCTTGTTTTACTGAAATTACAAGGTTATTCATATTGTTTAGGTTTGTTGACGGTCTAGAAGCCGTGATTGAGGCACGATTGGACGACTAGCCGTCATAATCTTGTTTTAGAGTACGGATATTCATATTGTTTAGGTTTGTTGTCGGTCTAGAAGCCGTGATTGAAACACGATTGGACAGCTAGCCGTCCAAATCTTCTTGTTTTACTGAAATTACAAGGTTATTCATGTTGTTGAAGTTTGTTGTCGGTCTAGAAGCGTGATTGAAACACGATTGGACGACTAGCCGTCAAAATCATCTTGTTTTACTGAAATTACAATGTTGTTCTTGTTTAAGTTTGTTGTCGGTCTAGAAGCCGTGATTGAAACTGATTGGACGACTAGCCGTCAAAATCATCTTGTTTTACTGAAATTACAGTTTATTCATATTGTTTGATTTTGTTGTCAGTCCTGAAGCCGTGATTGAAACACGATTGGACGACTAGCCGTCAAAATCATCTTGTTTACTGAAATTACAAGGTTATTCAGCTGTTTTTAGAGTTTGTTGTCAGCTAAGAAGCCGTGATTGAAACTACGATTGGACGACTAGCCGTCAAATCATCTTGTTTTACTGAAATTACAAAGGTTATTCATATTGTTTGGAGTTTGTTGTCGGTCTGACCGTGATTAAATCTAGGGTCGGGCATTATGTAATCAAAATCATCTTGTTTTACTGAAATTACAAGGTTATTCATATTGTTTAGGTTTGTCGGTCTAGAAGCCGTGATTGGAAACACGATTGGACGACTTTAGCCGTGAAAATCATCTTGTTTTACTGAAATTACAAGGTTATTCATATTGTTGGTTTGTTGTCGGTCTAGAAGGCGTGATTGAAACGATTGGACGACTGTATCGAAAATCATCTTGTTTTACTGAATTACAAGGTTATTCATATTGTTTAGAGTTTTGTTGTCGGTCTAGAAGCCGTGATTGAAACGATTGGACGACTAGCGTCAAATCTCTTTCCGTTTTATGAGAAGAGCAATGTTATTCATATTGTTTGGGTTTGTTGTCGGTCTAGAAGCCGTGATTGAAACTACGATTGGACGACTAGCCGTCAAAATCATCTTGTTTACTGAAATTACAAGGTTATTCATATTGTTTAGGTTTGTTGTCGGTCTAGCAGCCGTGATTGAAACACGATTGGACAGCGACTAGCCGTCAAAATCATCTTGTTTTACTAAAATTACAAGGTTATTCATATTGTTTATTTGTTGTCGGTCTATTAAATACCGTGATTGAAACCGTTGGACGACTAGTCAAAATCATCTTGTTTTAGAGCCACAGGTTATTCATATTGTTTTGAGTTTGTTGTCGGTCTAGAAACTGTGATTGAAACACGATTGGACGACTAGCGTCAAAATCATCTTACTGAAATTACGAGTTATTCATATTGTTTAGGTTTGTTGTCGTTCTAGAAGCCGTGATTGAAACACGATTGGACGACTAGCCGTCAAAATCATCTTGTTTTACTGAAATTACAAGGTTATTCATATTATTCGAGTTTGTTGTCGGTCTAGAAGCCGTGATTGAAACACGATTGGAGGACTATGCGTCAAAATCAACTTGTTTTCTGAAATTACAGAATTTATTCATATTGTTTAGGTTTGTTGTCGGTCTAGAACGTGATTGAAACACGATTGGACGACTAGCCGTCAAAATCATCTTGTTTTACTGAAATTACAAGGTTATTCATATTGTTTAGGTTTGTTGACGGTCTAGAAGCCGTGATTGAAACACGATTGGACGACTAGCCGTCATAAACATCTTGTTTTACTGAAATTACAAGGATATTCATATTGTTTAGGTTTGTTGTCGGTCTAGAAGCCGTGATTGAAACACGATTGGACGCGTTATGCGTCAAAATCATCTTGTTTTACTGAAATTACAAAGGTTATTCATATTGTTTAGGTTTGTTGTCGGTCTAGAAACCGTGATTGAAACACGATTGGACGACTAGCCGTCCAAATCATCTTGTTTTACAAAATTACAAGGTTATTCATATTGTTTGGGTTTGTTGTCGGTCTAGAAGCCGTGATTGAAACACGATTGGACGACTAGCCAAATCCTCATCATCTTGTTTACTAAAATTACAAGGTTATTCATATTGTTTAGGTTTGTTGTCGGTCTAGAAGCCGTGATTGAAACACGATTGGACGACTAGCCGTCAAATCATCTTGTTTTACTGAAATTACAAGGTTATTCATATTGTTGGTTTGTTGTCGGTCTAGAAGCCGTGATTGTAACACGATTGGACGACTAGCCGTCAAAATCGTCTTGTTTTACTGAAATTACAAGGTTATTCATATTGTTTAGGTTTGTTGTCGGTCTAGAAGCCGTGATTGAAACACGATTGGACGACTAGCCGTCAAAATCATCTTGTTTTACTGAAATTACAAGATTTAGCCATATTGTTTAGGTTTGTTGTCAGTCCTGAAGCCGTGATTGAAACACGATTGGACGACTAGCCGTCAAAATCATCTTGTTTTGAAATTGCAAAGGTTATTCATATTGTTTAGGTTTGTTGTCGGTCTAGAAGCCGTGATTGAAACACGATTGGACGACTAGCCGTCAAAATCATCTTCTTTTACTGAAATTACAAGGTTATTCATATTGTTTAGGTTTGTTGTCGGTCTAGAAGCCGTGATTGAAACACGATTGGACGACTAGCGTCAAAATCATCTTGTTTTACTGAAATTACAAGGTTATTCATATTGTTTAGGTTTGTTGTCGGTCTAGAAGCTGTGATTGAAACACGATTGGACGACTAGGCGTCAAAATCATCTTGTTTTACTGAAATTACAATGTTATTCATATTGTTTAGGTTTGTTGTCGGTCTAGAAGCCGTGATTGAAACAGGATTGGACGATAGCCGTCATAATCATCTTGTTTTACTGAAATTACAAGGTTATTCATATTGTTTAGGTTTGTTGTCGGTCTAGAAGCCGTGATTGAAACACGATTGGACGACTAGCCGTCAAAATCATCTTGTTTTACTGAAATTACAAGGTTATTCATATTGTTTAGGTTTGTTGTCGGCCTAAACCGTGGTGGAAACACGATTGGACGACTAGCCGTCAAAATCATCTTGTTTTACTGAAATTACAAGGTTATTCATATTGTTTAGGTTTGTTGTCGGTCTAGAAGCCGTGATTGAAACACGATTGGACGACTAGCCGTCAAAATCATCTTGTTTTACTGAAATTGCAATGTTATTCATATTGTTTAGATTTGTTGTCGGTCTAGAAGCCGTGATTGAAACACGATTGGACGACTAATAGGTAAAATCATCTTGTTTTACTGAAATTACAAGTTTATTCATATTGTTTAGTTTTGTTGTCGGTCTAGAAGCCGTGATTGAAACACGATTGGACGACTAGCCGTCAAAATCATCTTGTTTTACTGAAATTACAAGGTTATTCATATTGTTTAGGTTTGTTGTCGGCCTAGAAGCCGTGATTGAAACACGATTGGACGACTAGCCGTCAAAATCATCTTGTTTTTACTGAAATTACAAGGTTATTCATATTGTTTAGGTTTGTTGTCGGTCTAGAAGCCGTGATTAAATCACGATTGGACGACTAGCCGTCAAAATCATCTTGTTTTACTGAAATTACAAGGTTATTCACTGTGCTAAGGTTTATTCGAATACAGAAGCCGTGATTGAAACACGATTGGACGACTAGCCGTGAAAATCATCTTGTTTTATAAGAATTACAAGGTTATTCATGTTGTTTAGGTTGTTGTCGGTCTAGAAGCCGTGATTGAAGCGATTGGACGTGTAGCCGTGAAAATCATCTTGTTTTACTGAAATTACAAGGTTATTCATATTGTTTAAGGTTTGTTGTCGGTCTAGAAGCCGTGATTGAAACACGATTGGACGACTAGCCGTCAAAATCATCTTGTTTTACTGAAAGTACAATGTTATTCATATTGTTTAGGTTTGTTGTCGGTCTAGAAGCCGTGATTGAAACACGATTGGACGACTAGCCGTCAAAATCATCTTGTTTTACTGAAATTACAAGGTTATTCATATTGTTTAGGTTTGTTGTCGGTCTAGCAGCCGTGATTGAAACACGATTGGACGACTAGCCGTCAAAATCATCTTGTTTTACTAAAATTACAAGGTTATTCATATTGTTTTATTTGTTGTCGGTCTAGAAGCCGTGATTGAAACTACGTTGGACGAACTAGCCGTCAATCATCTTGTTTTACTGAAATTACAAGGTTATTCATATTGTTTAGGTTTGTTGTCGGTCTAGAAGCCGTGATTGAAACACGATTGGACATTAGCCGTCAAAATCATCTTGTTTTACTGAAATTACAAGGTTATTCATATTGTTTGGGTTTGTTGTCGTTCTAGAAGCCGTGATTGAAACACGATTGGACGACTAGCCGTCAAAATCTATCTTGTTTACTGAAATTACAAGGTTATTCATATTGTTTAGGTTTATTTGTCGGTCTAGAAGCCGTGATTGAAACACGATTGGAGGACTAGCCGTCAAAATCAACTTGTTTTCTGAAATTACAAGGTTATTCATATTGTTTAGGTTTGTTGTCGGTCTAGAAGACGTGATTGAAACACGATTGGACGACTAGCCGTCAAAAATCATCTTGTTTTACTGAAATTACAAGGTTATTCACCAAGCCCATTTAGGTTTGTTGACGGTCTAGAAGCCGTGATTGAAACACGATTGGACGACTAGCCGTCATAAACATCTTGTTTTACTGAAATTACAAGGATATTCATATTGTTTAGGTTTGTTGTCGGTCTAGAAGCCGTGATTGAAACACGATTGGACGACTAGCCGTCAAAATCATCTTGTTTTACTGAAATTACAAGGTTATTCATATTGTTTAGGTTTGTTGTCGGTCTAGAAGCCGTGATTGAAACACGATTGGACGACTAGCCGTCAAAATCATCTTGTTTTTACTGAAATTACAAGGTTATTCATATTGTTTAGGTTTATTTGTCGGTCTAGAAGCCGTGATTGAAACACGATTGGACGACTAGCCGTCATAATCATCTTGTTTTACTGAAATTACAAGGTTATTCATATTGTTTAAGGTTTGTTGTCGGTCTAGAAGCCGTGATTGAAACACGATTGGACGACTAGCCGTCAAATCATCTTGTTTTACTGAAATTACAAGGTTATTCATATTGTTTAGGTTTGTTGTCGGTCTAGAAGCCGTGATTGTAACACGATTGGACGACTAGCCGTCAAAATCGTCTTGTTTTTTACTGAAATTACAAGGTTATTCATATTGTTTAGGTTTGTTGTCGGTCTAGAAGCCGTGATTGAAACACGATTGGACGACTAGCCGTCAAAATCATCTTGTTTTACTGAAATTACAAGGTTATTCATATTGTTTAGGTTTGTTGTCGGTCTAGAAGCCGTGATTGAAACACGATTGGACGACTAGCCGTCAAAATCATCTTGTTTTACTGAAATTACAAGGTTATTCATATTGTTTAGGTTTGTTGTCGGTCTAGAAGCCGTGATTGAAACACGATTGGACGACTAGCCGTCAAATCATCTTCTTTTACTGAAATTACAAGGTTATTCATATTGTTTAGGTTTGTTGTCGGTCTAGAAGCCGTGATTGAAACACGATTGGACGACTAGCCGTCAAAATCATCTTGTTTTACTGAAATTACAAGGTTATTCATATTGTTTAGGTTTGTTGTCGGTCTAGAAGCTGTGATTGAAACACGATTGGACGACTAGGCGTCAAATCATCTTGTTTTACTGAAATTACAATGTTATTCATATTGTTTAGGTTTGTTGTCAGTCTAGAAGCCGTGATTGAAACAGGATTGGACGACTAGCCGTCATAATCATCTTTGTTTTACTGAAATTACAAGGTTATTCATATTGTTTAGGTTTGTTGTCGGTCTAGAAGCCGTGATTGAAACACGATTGGACGACTAGCCGTCAAAATCATCTTGTTTTACTGAAATTACAAGGTTATTCATATTGTTTAGGTTTGTTGTCGTAGAAGCCGTGATTGAAACACGATTGGACGACTAGCCGTCAAAATCATCTTGTTTTACTGAAATTACAAGGTTATTCATATTGTTTAGGTTTGTTGTCGGTCCGGCCGTGATTAAATCACGATTGGACGACTGTATCAAATCATCTTGTTTTACTGAAATTACAAGGTTATTCATATTGTTTAGGTTTGTTGTCGGTCTAGAAGCCGTGATTGAAACACGATTGGACGACTAGCCGTCAAAATCATCTTGTTTACTGAAATTACAAGGTTATTCATATTGTTTAGGTTTGTTGTCGGTCTAGAAGCCGTGATTGAAACACGGTGGACGACTAGCCGTCAAAATCATCTTGTTTTACTGAAATTACAAGGTTATTCGTATTGTTTAGGTTTGTTGACGGTCTAGAAGCCGTGATTGAAACACGATTGGACGACTAGCCGTCATAATCATCTTGTTTTACTGAAATTACAAGGATATTCATATTGTTTAGGTTTGTTGTCCGTTACAAGCCCGTGATTGAT
>JBBBDQ010023741.1:0-25611 GCA_037127315.1 Ascarosepion bandense
GGGTAGGTAGGTAGCCAAGGTGGTAAGGGGTGATGTGCTGCCATAATCCTTGCCTTCAGTTCATCTTTGATATTACAAGGAGTTTTGCTGGTCTCTCTCTCAACTCTGCCCCACACATAACAATCACTGGGTTTCAGTCTGGACAGGTAGGCAGCTTCATATGTAAGGGGTGATGTGCTGCCATAATCCTTGCCTTCAGTTCATCTTTGATATTACAAGGAGTTTTGTTGGTCTCTCCCTCAACTCTGCCCCACACATAATAATCAATGGGGTTTCAGTCTGGACAGGTAGGTAGCCATATGTAAGGGGTGATGTGCTGCCATAATCCTTGCCTTCAGTTCATCTTTGATATTACAAGGAGTTTTGTTGGTCTCTCCTCAACTCTGCCCCACACATAATAATCAATGGGGTTTCAGTCTGGACAGGTAGGTAGCCATATGTAAGGGGTGATGTGCTGCCATAATCCTTGCCTTCAAGCCATCTTTGATATTACAAGGAGTTTTGTTGGTCTCTCAACTCTGCCCCACACATAATAATCAATGGGGTTTCAGTCTGGACAGGTAGGTAGCCATATGTAAGGGGTGATGTGCTGCCATAATCCTTGCCTTCAGTTCATCTTTGATATTACAAGGAGTTTTGTTGGTCTCTCCTCAACTCTGCCCCACACATAATAATCAATGGGGTTTCAGTCTGGACAGGTAGGTAGCCATATGTAAGGGGTGCTGCCATAATCCTTGCCTTCAGTTCATCTTTGATATTACAAGGAGTTTTGTTGGTCTCTCCCTCAACTCTGCCTCAATACATAATAATCAATGGGGTTTCAGTCTGGACAGGTAGGTAGCCATATGTAAGGGGTGATGTGCTGCCATAATCCTTGCCTTCAGTTCATCTTTGATATTACAAGGAGTTTTGTTGGTCTCTCCCTCAAATCCTGCCCCACACATAATAATCAATGGGGTTTCAGTCTGGACAGGTAGGTAGCCATATGTAAGGGTGATGTGCTGCCATAATCCTTGCCTTCAGTTCATCTTTGATATTACAAGGAGTTTTGTTGGTCTCTCCCTCAACTCTGCCCCACACATAATAATCAATGGGGTTTCAGTCTGACAGGTAGGTAGCCATATGTAAGGGGTGATGTGCTGCCATAATCCTTGCCTTCAGTTCATCTTTGATATTACAAGGAGTTTTGTTGGTCTCTCACCAACTCTGCCCCACACATAATAATCAATGGGGTTTCAGTCTGGACAGGTAGGTAGCCATATGTAAGGGGTGATGTGCTGCCATAATCCTTGCCTTCAGTTCATCTTTGATATTACAAGGAGTTTTGTTGGTCTCTCACTCAACTCTGCCCCACATAATAATCAATGGGGTTTCAGTCTGGACAGGTAGGTAGCCATATGTAAGGGGTGATGTGCTGCCATAATCCTTGCCTTCAGTTCATCTTTGATATTACAAGGAGTTTTGCTGGTCTCTCCCCTCAACTCTGCCCCACACATAATAATCAATGGGGTTTCAGTCTGGACAGGTAGGTAGCCATATGTAAGGGGTGATGTGCTGCCATAATCCTTGCCTTCAGTTCATCTTTGATATTACAAGGAGTTTTGCTTCTCACTCAACTCTGCCCCACACATAATAATCAATGGGGTTTCAGTCTGGACAGGTAGGTAGCCATGTAAGGGGTGATGTGCTGCCATAATCCTTGCCTTCAGTTCATCTTTGATATTACAAGGAGTTTTGTTGGTCTTCACTCAACTCCTGCCCCACACATAATAATCAATGGGGTTTCAGTCTGGACAGGTAGGTAGCCATATGTAAGGGGTGATGTGCTGCCATAATCCTTGCCTTCAGTTCATCTTTGATATTACAAGGAGTTTTGTTGGTCTCTCACTCAACTCTGCCCCACACATAATAATCAATGGGGTTTCAGTCTGGACAGGTAGGTAGCCATATGTAAGGGGTGATGTGCTGCCATAATCCTTGCCTTCAGTTCATCTTTGATATTACAAGGAGTTTTGTTGGTCTTCCCCTCAACTCTGCCCCACACATAATAATCAATGGGGTTTCAGTCTGGACAGGTAGGTAGCCATATGTAAGGGGTGATGTGCTGCCATAATCCTTGCCTTCAGTTCATCTTTGATATTACAAGGAGTTTTGTTGGTCTCTCCTCACCCTGCCCCACACATAATAATCAATGGGGTTTCAGTCTGGACAGGTAGGTAGCCATATGTAAGGGGTGATGTGCTGCCATAATCCTTGCCTTCAGTTCATCTTTGATATTACAAGGAGTTTTGTTGGTCTCTCCTCAACTCTGCCCCACACATAATAATCAATGGGGTTTCAGTCTGGACAGGTAGGTAGCCATATGTAAGGGGTGATGTGCTGCCATAATCCTTGCCTTCAGTTCATCTTTGATATTACAAGGAGTTTTGTTGGTCTCTCCCTCAACTCTGCCCCACACATAATAATCAATGGGGTTTCAGTCTGGACAGGTAGGTAGCCATATGTAAGGGGTGATGTGCTGCCATAATCCTTGCCTTCAGTTCATCTTTGATATTACAAGGAGTTTTGTTGGTCTCTCCCTCAACTCTGCCCCACACATAATAATCAATGGGGTTTCAGTCTGGACAGGTAGGTAGCCATATGTAAGGGGTGATGTGCTGCCATAATCCTGTCTTCAGTTCATCTTTGATATTACAAGGAGTTTTGTTGGTCTCTCCCTCAACTCTGCCCCACACATAATAATCAATGGGGTTTCAGTCTGGACAGGTAGGTAGCCATATGTAAGGGGTGATGTGCTGCCATAATCCTTGCCTTCAGTTCATCTTTGATATTACAAGGAGTTTTGTTGGTCTTCCTCAACTCTGCCCCACACATAATAATCAATGGGGTTTCAGTCTGGACAGGTAGGTAGCCATATGTAGTGGGTGATGTGCTGCCATAATCCTTGCCTTCAGTTCATCTTTGATATTACAAGGAGTTTTAAGGTCTCTCCCTCAACTCTGCCCCACACATAATAATCAATGGGGTTTCAGTCTGGACAGGTAGGTAGCCATATGTAAGGGGTGATGTGCTGCCAACTTTGCCTTCAGTTCATCTTTGATATTACAAGGAGTTTTGCTGGTCTCTCCCTCAACTCTGCCCCACACATAATAATCAATGGGTTTCAGTCTGGACAGGTGGTGCCATATGTAAGTGGTGATGTGCTGCCATAATCCTTGCCTTCAGTTCATCTTTGATATTACAAGGAGTTTTGTTAACTTCTCACTCAACTCTGCCCCACACATAATAATCAATGGGGTTTCAGTCTGGACAGGTAGGTAGCCATATGTAAGGTGATGTGCTGCCATAATCCTTGCCTTCAGTTCATCTTTGATAAGGAGTTTTGTTGGTCTCTCACTCAACTCTGCCCCACACATAATAATCAATGGGGTTTCAGTCTGGACAGGTAGGTAGCCATATGTAAGGGGTGATGTGCTGCCATAATCCTTGCCTTCAGTTCATCTTTGATATTACAAGGAGTTTTGTTGGTCTCTCACTAACTCTGCCCCACACATAATAATCAATGGGGTTTCAGTCTGGACAGGTAGGTAGCCATATGTAAGGGGTGATGTGCTGCCATAATCCTTGCCTTCAGTTCATCTTTGATATTACAAGGAGTTTTGTTGGTCTCTCACTCAACTCTGCCCCACACATAATAATCAATGGGGTTTCAGTCTGGACAGGTAGGTAGCCATATGTAAGGGGTGATGTGCTGCCATAATCCTTGCCTTCAGTTCATCTTTGATATTACAAGGAGTTTTGTTGGTCTCTCACTCAACTCTGCCCCACACATAATAATCAATGGGGTTTCAGTCTGGACAGGTAGGTAGCCATATGTAAGGGGTGATGTGCTGCCATAATCCTTGCCTTCAGTTCATCTTTGATATTACAAGGAGTTTTGTTGGTCTCTCACTCAACTCTGCCCCACACATAATAATCAATGGGGTTTCAGTCTGGACAGGTAGGTAGCCATATGTAAGGGGTGATGTGCTGCCATAACTTTGCCTTCAGTTCATCTTTGATATTACAAGGAGTTTTGCTGGTCTCTCACTCAACTCTGCCTCACACATAATAATCAATGGGGTTTCAGTCTGGACAGGTAGGTAGCCATATGTAAGGGGTGATGTGCTGCCATAATCCTTGCCTTCAGTTCATCTTTGATATTACAAGGAGTTTTGTTGGTCTCTCACTCAACTCTGCCCCACACATAATAATCAATGGGGTTTCAGTCTGGACAGGTAGGTAGCCATATGTAAGGGGTGATGTGCTGCCATAATCCTTGCCTTCAGTTCATCTTTGATATTACAAGGAGTTTTGTTGGTCTCTCACTCACCCTTGCCCCACACATAATAATCAATGGGGTTTCAGTCTGGACAGGTAGGTAGCCATATGTAAGGGGTGATGTGCTGCCATAATCCTTGCCTTCAGTTCATCTTTGATATTACAAGGAGTTTTGCTGGTTTCCTCATACTCAACTCTGCCCCACACATAATAATCAATGGGGTTTCAGTCTGGACAGGTAGGTAGCCATATGTAAGGGGTGATGTGCTGCCATAATCCTTGCCTTCAGTTCATCTTTGATATTACAAGGAGTTTGTTGGTCTCTCACTCAACTCTGCCCCACACATAATAATCAATGGGGTTTCAGTCTGGACAGGTAGGTAGCCATATGTAAGGGGTGATGTGCTGCCATAATCCTTGCCTTCAGTTCATCTTTGATATTACAAGGAGTTTTGTTGGTCTCTCACTCAACTCTGCCCCACACATAATAATCAATGGGGTTTCAGTCTGGACAGGTAGGTAGCCATATGTAAGGGGTGTTACAATTTGCCTTCAGTTCATCTTTGATATTACAAGGAGTTTTGTTGGTCTCTCACTCAACTCTGCCCCACACATAATAATCAATGGGGTTTCAGTCTGGACAGGTAGGTAGCCATATGTAAGGGGTGATGTGCTGCCATAATCCTTGCCTTCAGTTCATCTTTGATATTACAAGGAGTTTTGTTGGTCTCTGTCTTCAACTCTGCCCCACACATAATAATCAATGGGGTTTCAGTCTGGACAGGTAGGTAGCCATATGTAAGGGGTGATGTGCTGCCATAATCCTTGCCTTCAGTTCATCTTTGATATTACAAGGAGTTTTGTTGGTCTCTCACTCAACTCTGCCCCACACATAATAATCAATGGGGTTTCAGTCTGGACAGGTAGGTAGCCATATGTAAGGGGTGATGTGCTGCCATAATCCTTGCCTTCAGTTCATCTTTGATATTACAAGGAGTTTTGTTGGTCTCTCACTCAACTCTGCCCCACACATAATAATCAATGGGGTTTCAGTCTGGACAGGTAGGTAGCCATATGTAAGGGGTGATGCTGCCATAATCCTTGCCTTCAGTTCATCTTTATTATTACAAGGAGTTTTGTTGGTCTCTCCGAACTCTGCCCTACACAATAATCAATGGGGTTTCAGTCTGGACAGGTAGGTAGCCATATGTAAGGGGTGATGTGCTGCCATAATCCTTGCCTTCAGTTCATCTTTGATATTACAAGGAGTTTTGTTGGTCTCTCACTCAACTCTGCCCCACACATAATAATCAATGGGGTTTCAGTCTGGACAGGTAGGTAGCCATATGTAAGGGGTGATGTGCTGCCATAATCCTTGCCTTCAGTTCATCTTTGATATTACAAGGAGTTTTGTTGGAGCCACTCAACTCTGCCCCACACATAATAATCAATGGGGTTTCAGTCTGGACAGGTGGTAGCCATATGTAAGGGGTGATGTGCTGCCATAATCCTTGCCTTCAGTTCATCTTTGATATTACAAGGAGTTTTGTTGGTCTCTCACTCAACTCTGCCCCACACATAATAATCAATGGGGTTTCAGTCTGGACAGGTAGGTAGCCATATGTAAGGGGTGATGTGCTGCCATAATCCTTGCCTTCAGTTCATCTTTGATATTACAAGGAGTTTTGTTGGTCTCTCACTCAACTCTGCCCCACACATAATAATCAATGGGGGTTTCAGTCTGGACAGGTAGGTAGCCATATGTAAGGGGTGATGTGCTGCCATAATCCTTGCCTTCAGTTCATCTTTTGATATTACAAGGAGTTTTGTTGGTCTCTCACCCAACTCTGCCCCACACATAATAATCAATGGGGTTTCAGTCTGGAGAGGTAGGTATTACATGTAAGGGGTGATGTGCTGCCATAATCCTTGCCCTTAGTTTATCTTTGATATTACAAGGAGTTTTGTTGGTCTCTCCTCAACTCTGCCCCACACATAATAATCAAGGGGGTTTCAGTCTGGACAGGTAGGTAGCCATATGTAAGGGGTGATGTGCTGCCATAATCCTTGCCTTCAGTTCATCTTTGATATTACAAGGAGTTTTGTTGGTCTCTCACTCAACTCTGCCCCACACATAATAATCAATGGGTTTCAGTCTGACAGGTAGGTAGCCATATGTAAGGGGTGATGTGCTGCCATAATCCTTGCCTTCAGTTCATCTTTGATATTACAAGGAGTTTTGTTGGTCTCTCACTCAACTCTGCCCCACACATAATAATCAATGGGGTTTCAGTCTGGACAGGTAGGTAGCCATATGTAAGGGGTGATGTGCTGCCATAATCCTTGCCTTCAGTTCATCTTTGATATTACAAGGAGTTTTGTTGGTTCCCTACACTAACTCTGCCCCACACATAATAATCAATGGGGTTTCAGTCTGACAGGTAGGTAGCCATATGTAAGGGGTGATGTGCTGCCATAATCCTTGCCTTCAGTTCATCTTTGATATTACAAGGAGTTTTGTTGGTCTCTCACTCAACTCTGCCCCACACATAATAATCAATGGGGTTTCAGTCTGGACAGGTAGGTAGCCATATGTAAGGGGTGATGTGCTGCCATAATCCTTGCCTTCAGTTCATCTTTGATATTACAAGGAGTTTTGTTGGTCTCTCACTCAACTCTGCCCCACACATAATAATCAATGGGGTTTCAGTCTGGACAGGTAGGTAGCCATATGTAAGGGGTGATGTGCTGCCATAATCCTTGCCTTCAGTTCATCTTTGATATTACAAGGAGTTTTGTTGGTCTCTCACTCAACTCTGCCCCACACATAATAATCAATGGGGTTTCAGTCTGGAGAGGTAGGTAGCCATATGTAAGGGGTGATGTGTTGCCATAATCCTTGCCTTTAGTTTATCTTTGATATTACAAGGAGTTTTGTTGGTCTCTCCTCAACTCTGCCCCACACATAATAATCAAGGGGGTTTCAGTCTGGACAGGTAGGTAGCCATATGTGTAAGGGGTGATGCTGCCATAATCCTTGCCTTCTTCAGTTCATCTTTGATATTACAAGGAGTTTTGTTGGTCTCTCACTCAACTCTGCCCCACACATAATAATCAAGGGGGTTTCATTCTGGGCAGGTAGGTAGCCATATGTAAGGGGTGATGTGCTGCCATAATCCTTGCCTTTAGTTTATCTTTGATATTACAAGGAGTTTTGTTGGTCTCTCACTCAACTGTGCCCCACACATAATAATCAATGGGGTTTCAGTCTGGGCAGGTAGGTAGCCATATGTAAGGGGTGATGTGCTGCCATAACTTTGCCTTCAGTTCATCTTTGATATTACAAGGAGTTTTGTTGGTCTCTCACTCAACTCTGCCCCACACATAATAATCAAGGGGGTTTCATTCTGGGCAGGTAGGTAGCCATATGTAAGGGGTGATGTGCTGCCATAATCCTTGCCTTCAGTTCATCTTTGATATTACAAGGAGTTTTGTTGGTCTCTCACTCAACTGTGCCCCACACATAATAATCAATGGGGTTTCAGTCTGGGCAGGTAGGTAGCCATATGTAAGGGGTGATGTGCTGCCATAATCCTTGCCTTCAGTTCATCTTTGATATTACAAGGAGTTTTGTTGGTCTCTCACTCAACTCTGCCCCACACATAATAATCAATGGGGTTTCAGTCTGGACAGGTAGGTAGCCATATGTAAGGGGTGATGTGCTGCCATAATCCTGCCTTCAGTTCATCTTTGATATTACAAGGAGTTTTGTTGGTCTCTCACTCAACTCTGCCCCACACATACAATCAATGGGGTTTCAGTCTGGACAGGTAGGTAGCCATATGTAAGGGGTGATGTGCTGCCATAATCCTTGCCTTCAGTTCATCTTTGATATTACAAGGAGTTTTGTTGGTCTCTCATCAACTCTGCCCCACACATAATAATCAATGGGGTTTCAGTCTGGACAGGTAGGTAGCCATATGTAAGGGGTGATGTGCTGCCATAATCCTTGCCTTTAGTTTATCTTTGATATTACAAGGAGTTTTGTTGGTCTTCTCCTCAACTCTGCCCCACACATAATAATCAAGGGGGTTTCCAGTCTGGACAGGTAGGTAGCCATATGTAAGGGGTGATGTGCTGCCATAATCCTTGCCTTCAGTTCATCTTTGATATTACAAGGAGTTTTGTTGGTCTCTCACTCAACTCTGCCCCACACATAATAATCAAGGGGTTTCATTCTGGGTGCAGGTAGGTAGCCATATGTAAGGGGTGATGTGCTGCCATAATCCTTGCCTTCAGTTCATCTTTGATATTACAAGGAGTTTTGTTGGTCTCTCACTCAACTCTGCCCCACACATAATAATCAAGGGGGTTTCATTCTGGGCAGGTAGGTAGCCATATGTAAGGGGTGATGTGCTGCCATAATCCTTGCCTTCAGTTCATCTTTGATATTACAAGGAGTTTTGTTGGTCTTCACTCAACTCTGCCCCACACATAATAATCAAGGGGTTTCAGTCTGGGCAGGTAGGTAGCCATATGTAAGGGGTGATGTGCTGCCATAATCCTTGCCTTCAGTTCATCTTTGGATATTACAAGGAGTTTTGTTGATCTCTCCTCAACTTGCCCCACACATAATAATCAAGGGGGTTTCATTCTGGGCAGGTAGGTAGCCATATGTAAGGGGTGATGTGCTGCCATAATCTTTGCCTTCAGTTCATCTTTGATATTACAAGGAGTTTTGTTGGTCTTCACTCAACTCTGCCCCACACATAATAATCAAGGGGGTTTCATTCTGGGCAGGTAGGTAGCCATATGTAAGGGGTGATGTGCTGCCATAATCCTTGCCTTTAGTTCATCTTTGATATTACAAGGAGTTTTGTTGGTCTCTCCTCAACTCTGCCCCACACATAATAATCAAGGGGGTTTCATTCTGGGCAGGTAGGTAGCCATATGTAAGGGGTGATGTGCTGCCATAATCCTTGCCTTCAGTTCATCTTTGATATTACAAGGAGTTTTGTTGGTCTCTCACTCAACTCTGCCCCACACATAATAATCAAGGGGGTTTCATTCAGGGCAGGTAGGTAGCCATATGTAAGGGTGATGTGCTGCCATAATCCTTGCCTTTAGTTCATCTTTGATATTACAAGGAGTTTTGTTGGTCTCTCCTCAACTCTGCCCCCACACATAATAATCAAGGGGTTTCATTCTGGGCAGGTAGGTAGCCATATGTAAGGGGTGATGTGCTGCCATAATCCTTGCCTTCAGTTCATCTTTGATATTACAAGGAGTTTTGTTGGTCTCTCACTCAACTCTGCCCCACACATAATAATCAAGGGGGTTTCAGTCTGGGCAGGTAGGTAGCCATATGTAAGGGGTGATGTGCTGCCATAATCCTTGCCTTCAGTTCATCTTTGATATTACAAGGAGTTTTGTTGATCTCTCCCTCAACTCTGCCCCACACATAATAATCAAGGGGTTTCATTCTGGGCAGGTAGGTAGCCATATGTAAGGGGTGATGTGCTGCCATAATCTTTGCCTTCAGTTCATCTTTGATATTACAAGGAGTTTTGTTGGTCTCTCACTCAACTCTGCCCCACACATAATAATCAAGGGGGTTTCAGTCTGGGCAGGTAGGTAGCCATATGTAAGGGGTGATGTGCTGCCATAATCCTTGCCTTCAGTTCATCTTTGATATTGCCAAGGAGTTTTGTTGGTCTCTCCTCAACTCTGCCCCACACATAATAATCAAGGGGGTTTCATTCTGGGCAGGTAGGTAGCCATATGTAAGGGGTGTGCTGTGCTGCCATAATCCTTGCCTTCAGTTCATCTTTGATATTACAAGGAGTTTTGTTGGCTTCTCACTCAACTCTGCCCCACACATAATAATCAAGGGGTTTCAGTCTGGGCAGGTAGGTAGCCATATGTAAGGGGTGATGTGCTGCCATAATCCTTGCCTTCAGTTCATCTTTGATATTACAAGGAGTTTTGTTGGTCTCTCCCTCAACTCTGCCCCACACATAATAATCAAGGGGGTTTCAGTCTGGGCAGGTATTTATGTAAGGGGTGATGTGCTGCCATAATCTTTGCCTTCAGTTCATCTTTGATATTACAAGGAGTTTTGTTGGTCTCTCACTCAACTCTGCCCCACACATAATAATCAAGGGGGTTTCAGTCTGGGCAGGTAGGTAGCCATATGTAAGGGGTGATGTGCTGCCATAACTCTGCCTTCAGTTCATCTTTGATATTACAAGGAGTTTTGTTGGTCTTCACTCAACTCTGCCCCACACATAATAATCAAGGGGGTTTCAGTCTGGGCAGGTAGGTAGCCATATGTAAGGGGTGATGTGCTGCCATAATCCTTGCCTTCAGTTCATCTTTGATATTACAAGGAGTTTTGTTGGTCTCTCACTCAACTCCCTGCCCCACACATAATAATCAAGGGGGGTTTCATTCTGGGCAGGTAGGTAGCCATATGTAAGGGGTGATGTGCTGCCATAATCCTTGCCTTCAGTTCATCTTTGATATTACAAGGAGTTTTGTTGGTCTCTCCCTCAACTCTGCCCCACACATAATAATCAAGGGGGTTTCAGTCTGGGCAGGTAGGTAGCCATATAAGGGTGATGTGCTGCCATAATCCTTGCCTTCAGTTCATCTTTGATATTACAAGGAGTTTTGTTGGTCTCTCCTCAACTCTGCCCCACACATAATAATCAGGGGTTTCAGTCTGGGCAGGTAGGTAGCCATATGTAAGGGGTGATGTGCTGCCATAATCCTTGCCTTTAGTTTATCTTTGATATTACAAGGAGTTTTGTTGGTCTCTCACTCAACTCTGCCCCACACATAATAATCAAGGGTTTCAGTCTGGGCAGGTAGGTAGCCATATGTAAGGGGTGATGTGCTGCCATAATCTTTGCCTTCAGTTCATCTTTGATATTACAAGGAGTTTTGTTGGTCTCTCACTCAACTCTGCCCCACACATAATAATCAAGGGGGGTTTCAGTCTGGGCAGGTAGGTAGCCATATGTAAGGGGTGATGTGCTGCCATAATCCTTGCCTTCAGTTCATCTTTGATATTACAAGGAGTTTTGTTGGTCTCTCACTCAACTCTGCCCCACACATAGTTTCAATCAAGGGGGTTTCAGTCTGGGCAGGTAGGTAGCCATATGTAAGGGGTGATGTGCTGCCATAATCCTTGCCTTCAGTTCATCTTTGATATTACAAGGAGTTTTGTTGGTCTCTCCCTCAACTCTGCCCCACACATAATAATCAATGGGGTTTCAGTCTGGACAGGTAGGTAGCCATATGTATGGGTGATGTGCTGCCATAATCTTTGCCTTCAGTTCATCTTTGATATTACAAGGAGCTTGCTGGTTCCCTCACTCAACTCTGCCCCACACATAATAATCAAGGGGGTTTCAGTCTGGGCAGGTAGGTAGCCATATGTAAGGGGTGATGTGCTGCCATAATCTTTGCCTTCAGTTCATCTTTGATATTACAAGGAGTTTTGTTGGTCTCTCACTCAACTCTGCCCCACACATAATAACTATGGGTTTCAGTCTGGACAGGTAGGTAGCCATATGTAAGGGGTGATGTGCTGCCATAATCTTTGCCTTCAGTTCATCTTTGATATTACAAGGAGTTTTGTTGGTCTCTCACTCAACTCTGCCCCACACATAATAATCAAGGGGGTTTCAGTCTGGGCAGGTAGGTAGCCATATGTAAGGGGTGATGTGCTGCCATAATCCTGCCTCTGTTCATCTTTGATTATTTACAAGGAGTTTTGTTGGTCTCTCCCTCAACTCTGCCCCACACATAATAATCAAGGGGGTTTCAGTCTGGGCAGGTAGGTAGCCATATGTAAGGGGTGATGTGCTGCCATAATGTTTGCCTTCAGTTCATCTTTGATATTACAAGGAGTTTTGTTGGTCTCTCCCTCAACTCTGCCCCACACATAATAATCAATGGGGTTTCAGTCTGACAGGTAGGTAGCCATATGTAAGGGGTGATGTGCTGCCATAATCTTTGCCTTCAGTTCATCTTTGATATTACAAGGAGTTTTGTTGGTCTTCACTCAACTCTGCCCTACACATAATAATCAAGGGGTTTCAGTCTGGGCAGGTAGGTAGCCATATGTAAGGGGTGATGTGCTGCCATAATCTTTGCCTTCAGTTCATCTTTGATATTACAAGGAGTTTTGTTAGTTCCTCACTCAACTCTGCCCCACACATAATAATCAAGGGGGTTTCAGTCTGGGCAGGTAGGTAGCCATATGTAAGGGGTGATGTGCTGCCATAATCTTTGCCTTCAGTTCATCTTTGATATTACAAGGAGTTTTGTTGGTCTCTCACTCAACTCTGCCCCACACATAATAATCAAGGGGGTTTCATTCTGGGCAGGTAGGTAGCCATATGTAAGGGGTGATGTGCTGCCATAATCTTTGCCTTCAGTTCATCTTTGATATTACAAGGAGTTTTGTTGGTCTCTCACTCAACTCTGCCCCACACATAATAATCAAGGGGGTTTCATTCTGGGCAGGTAGGTAGCCATATGTAAGGGGTGATGTGCTGCCATAATCTTTGCCTTCAGTTCATCTTCTTGATATTACAAGGAGTTTTGTTGGTCTCTCACTCAACTCTGCCCCACACATAATAATCAATGGGGTTTCAGTCTGGACAGGTAGGTAGCCATATGTAAGTGTATGTGCTGCCATAATCCTTGCCTTCAGTTCATGGTCTTTGATATTACAAGGAGTTTTGTTGGTCTCTCACTCAACTCTGCCCCACACATAATAATCAAGGGGGTTTCATTCTGGGCAGGTAGGTAGCCATATGTAAGGGGTGATGTGCTGCCATAATCCTTGCCTTCAGTTCATCTTTGATATTACAAGGAGTTTTGTTGGTCTCTCACTCAACTCTGCCCCACACATAATAATCAAGGGGGGTTTCATTCTGGGCAGTAGGTAGCCATATGTAAGGGGTGATGTGCTGCCATAATCCTTGCCTTCAGTTCATCTTTGATATTACAAGGAGTTTTGTTGGTCTCTCACTCAACTCTGCCCCACACATAATAATCAAGGGGGTTTCAGTCTGGACAGGTAGGTAGCCATATGTAAGGGGTGATGTGCTGCCATAATCCTTTGCCTTCAGTTCATCTTTGATATTACAAGGAGTTTTGTTGGTCTCTCACTCAACTCTGCCCCACACATAATAATCAAGGGGGTTTCAGTCTGGGCAGGTAGGTAGCCATATGTAAGGGGTGATGTGCTGCCATAATCCTTGCCTTCAGTTCATCTTTGATATTACAAGGAGTTTTGTTGGTCTCTCACTCAACTCTTGCCCCACACATAATAATCAAGGGGGTTTCATTCTGGGCAGGTAGGTAGCCATATGTAAGGGGTGATGTGCTGCCATAATCCTTGCCTTCAGTTCATCTTTGATATTACAAGGAGTTTTGTTGGTCTCCTCACCCAACTCTGCCCCACACATAATAATCAATGGGGTTTCAGTCTGGACAGGTAGGTAGCCATATGTAAGGGTGATGTGCTGCCATAATCCTTGCCTTCAGTTCATCTTTGATATTACAAGGAGTTTTGTTGGTCTCTCACTCAACTCTGCCCCACACATAATAATCAATGGGTTTCAGTCTGGGCAGGTAGGTAGCCATATGTAAGGGGTGATGTGCTGCCATAATCCTTGCCTTCAGTTCATCTTTGATATTACAAGGAGTTTTGTTGGTCTCTCACTCAACTCTGCCCCACACATAATAATCAAGGGGTTTCAGTCTGGGCAGGTAGGTAGCCATATGTAAGGGGTGATGTGCTGCCATAATCCTTGCCTTCAGTTCATCTTTGATATTACAAGGAGTTTTGTTGGTCTCTCACTCAATCCCCTGCCCCACACATAATAATCAAGGGGGTTTCATTCTGGGCAGGTAGGTAGCCATATGTAAGGGGTGATGTGCTGCCATAATCCTTGCCTTCAGTTCATCTTTGATATTACAAGGAGTTTTGTTGGTTCCCACTCAACTCTGCCCCACACATAATAATCAATGGGGTTTCAGTCTGGGCAGGTAGGTAGCCATATGTAAGGGGTGATGTGCTGCCATAATCCTTGCCTTCAGTTCATCTTTGATATTACAAGGAGTTTTGTTGGTCTCTCACTCAACTCTGCCCCACACATAATAATCAAGGGGGTTTCATTCTGGGCAGGTAGGTAGCCATATGTAAGGGGTGATGCTGCCATAATCCTTTGGGCTCTCAGTTCATCTTTGATATTACAAGGAGTTTTGTTGGTCTCTCACTCAACTCTGCCCCACACATAATAATCAAGGGGGTTTCAGTCTGGGCAGGTAGGTAGCCATATGTAAGGTGATGTGTTGCCATAATCTTTGCCTTCAGTTCATCTTTGATATTACAAGGAGTTTTGTTGGTCTCTCACTCAACTCTGCCCCACACATAATAATCAAGGGGGTTTCAGTCTGGGCAGGTAGGTAGCCATATGTAAGGGGTGATGTGCTGCCATAATCTTTGCCTTCAGTTCACCTGATATTACAAGGAGTTTTGTTGGTCTCTTACACTCAACTCTGCCCTCCCACACATAATAATCAAGGGGGTTTCAGTCTGGGCAGGTAGGTAGCCATATGTAAGGGGTGATGTGCTGCCATAATCTTTGCCTTCAGTTCATCTTTGATATTACAAGGAGTTTTGTTGGTCTCTCACTCAACTCTGCCCCACACATAATAATCAAGGGGGCTTCATTCTGGGCAGGTAGGTAGCCATATGTAAGGGGTGATGTGCTGCCATAATCTTTGCCTTCAGTTCATCTTTGATATTACAAGGAGTTTTGTTGGTCTCTCACCTGCCTCTGCCCCACACATAATAATCAAGGGGGGTTTCAGCTCTAGCAGGTAGGTAGCCATATGTAAGGGGTGATGTGCTGCCATAATCTTTGCCTTCAGTTCATCTTTGATATTACAAGGAGTTTTGTTGGTCTCTCACTCAACTCTGCCCCACACATAATAATCAAGGGGGTTTCATTCTGGGCAGGTAGGTAGCCATATGTAAGGGGTGATGTGCTGCCATAATCTTTGCCTTCAGTTCATCTTTGGTATTACAAGGAGTTTTGTTGGTCTCTCACTCAACTCTGCCCCACACATAATAATCAAGGGGTTTCAGTCTGGGCAGGTAGGTAGCCATATGTAAGGGGTGATGTGCTGCCATAATCTTTGCCTTCAGTTCATCTTTGATATTACAAGGAGTTTTGTTGGTCTCTCACTCAACTCTGCCCCACACATAATAATCAAGGGGGTTTCAGTCTGGGCAGGTAGGTAGCCATATGTAAGGGGTGATGTGCTGCCATAATCTTTGCCTTCAGTTCATCTTTGATATTACAAGGAGTTTTGTTGGTCTTCACTCAACTCTGCCCCACACATAATAATCAAGGGGGTTTCAGTCTGGGCAGGTAGGTATTACATGTAAGGGGTGATGTGCCACATAATCTTTGCCTTCAGTTCATCTTTGATATTACAAGGAGTTTTGTTGGTCTCTCACTCAACTCTGCCCCACACATAATAATCAAGGGGTTTCAGTCTGGGCAGGTAGGTAGCCATATGTAAGGGGTGATGCTGCCATAATCTTTGCCTTCAGTTCATCTTTGATATTACAAGGAGTTTTGTTGGTCTCTCACTCACCTCTGCCCCACACATAATAATCAAGGGGGTTTCAGTCTGGGCAGGTAGGTAGCCATATGTAAGGGGTGATGTGCTGCCATAATCTTTGCCTTCAGTTCATCTTTGATATTACAAGGAGTTTTGTTGGTCTCTCACCAACTCTGCCCCACACATAATAATCAAGGGGGTTTCATTCTGGGCAGGTAGGTAGCCATATGTAAGGGGTGATGTGCTGCCATAATCTTTGCCTTCAGTTCATCTTTGATATTACAAGGAGTTTTGTTGGTCTCTCACTCAACTCTGCCCCACACATAATAATCAAGGGGGGTTTCAGTCTGGGCAGGTAGGTAGCCATATGTAAGGGGTGATGTGCTGCCATAATCTTTGCCTTCAGTTCATCTTTGATATTACAAGAGCTTTGTTGGTCTCTCACTCAACTCTGCCCCACACATAATAATCAAGGGGGTTTCAGTCTGGGCAGGTAGGTAGCCATATGTAAGGGGTGATGTGCTGCCATAATCTTTGCCTTCAGTTCATCTTTGATATTACAAGGAGTTTTGTTGGTCTCTCACTCAACTCTGCCCCACACATAATAATCAAGGGGGTTTCAGTCTGGGCAGGTAGGTAGCCATATGTAAGGGGTGATGTGCTGCCATAATCTTTGCCTTCAGTTCATCTTTGATATTACAAGGAGTTTTGTTGGTCTCTCACTCAACTCTGCCCCACACATAATAATCAAGGGGGTTTCAGTCTGGGCAGGTAGGTAGCCATATGTAAGGGGTGATGTGCTGCCATAATCTTTGCCTTCAGTTCATCTTTGATATTACAAGGAGTTTTGTTGGTCTCTCACTCAACTCTGCCCCACACATAATAATCAAGGGGGTTTCATTCTTGGGCAGGTAGGTAGCCATATATGTGTAAGGGGTGATGTGCTGCCATAATCTTTGCCTTCAGTTCATCTTTGATATTACAAGGAGTTTTGTTGGTCTCTCACTCAACTCTGCCCCACACATAATAATCAAGGGGGTTTCATTCTGGGCAGGTAGGTAGCCATATGTAAGGGGTGATGTGCTGCCATAATCTTTGCCTTCAGTTCATCTTTGATATTACAAGGAGTTTTGTTGGCTTCTACCCAACTCTGCCCCACACATAATAATCAATGGGGTTTCAGTCTGGGCAGGTAGGTAGCCATATGTAAGGGGTGATGTGCTGCCATAATCCTGCCTTCAGTTCATCTTTGATATTACAAGGAGTTTTGTTGGTCTCTCACTCAACTCTGCCCCACACATAATAATCAATGGGGTTTCATTCTGGGCAGGTAGGTAGCCATATGTAAGGGGTGATGTGCTGCCATAATCCTTGCCTTCAGTTCATCTTTGATATTACAAGGAGTTTTGTTGGTCTCTCACTCAACTCTGCCCCACACATAATAATCAAGGGGGTTTCAGTCTGGGCAGGTAGGTAGCCATATGTAAGGTGATGTGCTGCCATAATCCTTGCCTTCAGTTCATCTTTGATATTACAAGGAGTTTTGCTGGTCTCTCACTCAACTCTGCCCCACACATAATAATCAAGGGGGTTTGTCTTGGGCAGGTAGGTAGCCATATGTAAGGGGTGATGTGCTGCCATAATCCTTGCCTTCAGTTCATCTTTGATATTACAAGGAGTTTTGTTGGTCTCTCACTCAACTCTGCCCCACACATAATAATCAAGGGGGTTTCAGTCTGGGCAGGTAGGTAGCCATATGTAAGGGGTGATGTGCTGCCATAATCTTTGCCTTCAGTTCATCTTTGATATTACAAGGAGTTTTGTTGGTCTCTCACTAACTCTGCCCCACACATAATAATCAATGGGGTTTCAGTCTGGGCAGGTAGGTAGCCATATGTAAGGGGTGATGTGCTGCCATGACCCTGCCTTCAGTTCATCTTTGATATTACAAGGAGTTTTGTTGGTCTCTCACTCAACTCTGCCCCACACATAATAATCAAGGGGGTTTCATTCTGGGCAGGTAGGTAGCCATATGTAAGGGGTGATGTGCTGCCATAATCCTTGCCTTCAGTTCATCTTTGATATTACAAGGAGTTTTGTTGGTCTCTTCACTCAACTCTGCCCCACACATAATAATCAATGGGGTTTCAGTCTGGGCAGTAGGTAGCCATATGTAAGGGGTGATGTGCTGCCATAATCTTTGCCTTCAGTTCATTTTGATATTACAAGGAGTTATTGGTCTCTCCTCAACTCTGCCCCACACATAATAATCAATGGGGTTTCAGTCTGGGCAGGTAGGTAGCCATATGTAAGGGGTGATGTGCTGCCATAATCCTTGCCTTCAGTTTGCTTGATATTACAAGGAGTTTTGTTGGTCTCTCACTCAACTCTGCCCCACACATAATAATCAATGGGGTTTCAGTCTGGGCAGGTAGGTAGCCATATGTAAGGGGTGATGTGCTGCCATAATCCTTGCCTTCAGTTCATCTTTGATATTACAAGGAGTTTTGTTGGTCTCTCACCTTCAACTCTGCCCCACACATAATAATCAAGGGGTTTCAGTCTGGGCAGGGTATAGGTAATACATGTAAGGGGTGATGTGCTGCCATAATCCTTGCCTTCAGTTCATCTTTGATATTACAAGGAGTTTTGTTGGTCTCTCACTCAACTCTGCCCTACACATAATAATCAATGGGGTTTCAGTCTGGGCAGGTAGGTAGCCATATGTAAGGGGTGATGTGCTGCCATAATCCTTGCCTTCAGTTCATCTTTGATATTACAAGGAGTTTTGTTGGTCTCTCACTCAACTCTGCCCCACACATAATAATCAAGGGGTTTCATTCTGGGCAGGTAGGTAGCCATATGTGCGGGTGATGCTGCCATAATCCATATAATTTTCTGTGTCCATCTTTGATATTACAAGGAGTTTTGTTGGTCTCTCACTCAACTCTGCCCCACACATAATAATCAATGGGGTTTCAGTCTGGGCAGGTAGGTAGCCATATGTAAGGGGTGATGTGCTGCCATAATCCTTGCCTTCAGTTCATCTTTGATATTACAAGGAGTTTTGTTGGTCTCTCACTCAACTCTGCCCCACACATAATAATCAAGGGGGTTTCATTCTGGGCAGGTAGGTAGCCATATGTAAGGGGTGATGTGCTGCCATAATCCTTGCCTTCAGTTCATCTTTGATATTACAAGGAGTTTTGTTGGTCTCTCACTCAACTCTGCCCCACACATAATAATCAAGGGGGTTTCATTCTGGGCAGGTAGGTAGCCATATGTAAGGGGTGATGTGCTGCCATAATCCTTGCCTTCAGTTCATCTTTGATATTACAAGGAGTTTTGTTGGTCTCTCACTCAACTCTGCCCCACACATAATAATCAATGGGGTTTCAGTCTGGGCAGGTAGGTAGCCATATGTAAGGGGTGATGTGCTGCCATAACTTTGCCTTCAGTTCATCTTTGATATTACAAGGAGTTTTGTTGGTCTCTCACTCAACTCTGCCCCACACATAATAATCAAGGGGGTTTCAGTCTGGGCAGGTAGGTAGCCATATGTAAGGGGTGATGTGCTGCCATAATCCTTGCCTTCAGTTCATCTTTGATATTACAAGGAGTTTTGTTGGTCTCTCACTCAACTCTGCCCCACACATAATAATCAAGGGGGGTTTCATTCTGGGCAGGTAGGTAGCCATATGTAAGGGGTGATGCTGCCATAATCCTTGCCTTCAGTTCATCTTTGATATTACAAGGAGTTTTGTTGGTCTTCTCACTCAACTCTGCCCCACACATAATAATCAAGGGGGTTTCAGTCTGGGCAGGTAGGTAGCCATATGTAAGGGGTGATGTGCTGCCATAATCTTTGCCTTCAGTTCATCTTTGATATTACAAGGAGTTTTGTTGGTCTCTCACTCAACTCTGCCCCACACATAATAATCAATGGGGTTTCAGTCTGGGCAGGTAGGTAGCCATATGTAAGGGGTGATGTGCTGCCATAATCCTTGCCTTCAGTTCATCTTTGATATTACAAGGAGTTTTGTTGGTCTCTCACTCAACTCTGCCCCACACATAATAATCAAGGGGGTTTCATTCTGGGCAGGTAGGTAGCCATATGTAAGGGGTGATGTGCTGCCATAATCCTTGCCTTCAGTTCATCTTTGATATTACAAGGAGTTTTGCTGGTCTCTCACTCAACTCTGCCCCACACATAATAATCAATGGGGTTTCAGTCTGGGCAGGTAGGTAGCCATATGTAAGGGGTGATGTGGCCATAATCCTTGCCTTCAGTTCATCTTTGATATTACAAGGAGTTTTGTTGGTCTCTCAATTTCAACTCTGCCCCACACATAATAATCAATGGGGTTTCAGTCTGGACAGGTAGGTAGCCATATGTAAGGGGTGATGTGCTGCCATAATCCTTGCCTTCAGTTCATCTTTGATATTACAAGGAGTTTTGTTGGTCTCTCACTCAACTCTGCCCCACACATAATAATCAATGGGGTTTCAGTCTGGGCAGGTAGGTAGCCATATGTAAGGGGTGATGTGCTATAATCCTTGCCTTCAGTTCATCTTTGATATTACAAGGAGTTTTGTTGGTCTCTCACCTAACTCTGCCCCACACATAATAATCAATGGGGGTTTCAGTCTGGGCAGGTAGGTAGCCATATGTAAGGGGTGATGTGCTGCCATAATCCTTGCCTTCAGTTCATCTTTGATATTACAAGGAGTTTTGTTGGTCTCTCACTCAACTCTGCCCCACACATAATAATCAATGGGGTTTCAGTCTGGGCAGGTAGGTAGCCATATGTAAGGGGTGATGTGCTGCCATAATCCTTGCCTTCAGTTCATCTTTGATATTACAAGGAGTTTTGTTGGTCTCTCACTCAACTCTGCCTCCCACAATAATCAATGGGGTTTCAGTCTGGGCAGGTAGGTAGCCATATGTAAGGGGTGATGTGCTGCCATAATCCTTGCCTTCAGTTCATCTTTGATATTACAAGGAGTTTTGTTGGTCTCTCACTCAACTCTGCCCCACACATAATAATCAATGGGGGTTTCAGTCTGGGCAGGTAGGTAGCCATATGTAAGGGGTGATGTGCTGCCATAATCCTTGCCTTCAGTTCATCTTTGATATTACAAGGAGTTTTGTTGGTCTCTCACTCAACTCTGCCCCACACATAATAATCAATGGGTTTCAGTCTGGGCAGGTAGGTAGCCATATGTAAGGGGCAGCTGCCATAATCCTTGCCTTCAGTTCATCTTTGATATTACAAGGAGTTTTGTTGGTCTTCACCTAACTCTGCCCCACACATAATAATCAATGGGGTTTCAGTCTGGGCAGGTAGGTAGCCATATGTAAGGGGTGATGTGCTGCCATAATCCTTGCCTTCAGTTCATCTTTGATATACAAGGAGTTTTGTTGGTCTCTCACTCAACTCTGCCCCACACATAATAATCAATGGGGTTTCAGTCTGGGCAGGTAGGTAGGCCATATGTAAGGGGTGATGTGCTGCCATAATCCTTGCCTTCAGTTCATCTTTGATATTACAAGGAGTTTTGTTGGTCTCTCACTCAACTCTGCCCCACACATAATAATCAATGGGGTTTCAGTCTGGGCAGGTAGGTAGCCATATGTAAGGGGTGATGTGCTGCCATAATCCTTGCCTTCAGTTCATCTTTGATATTACAAGGAGTTTTGTTGGTCTCTCACTCAACTCTGCCCCACACATAATAATCAATGGGGTTTCAGTCTGGGCAGGTAGGTAGCCATATGTAAGGGGTGATGTGCTGCCATAATCCTTGCCTTCAGTTCATCTTTGATATTACAAGGAGTTTTGTTGGTCTCTCACTCAACTCTGCCCCACACATAATAATCAATGGGGTTTCAGTCTGGGCAGGTAGGTAGCCATATGTAAGGGGTGATGTGCTGCCATAATCCTTGCCTTCAGTTCATCTTTGATATTACAAGAGTTTTGTTGGTCTTCACTCAACTCTGCCCCACACATAATAATCAATGGGGTTTCAGTCTGGGCAGGTAGGTAGCCATATGTAAGGGGTGATGTGCTGCCATAATCCTTGCCTTCAGTTCATCTTTGATATTACAAGGAGTTTTGTTGGTCTCTCACTCAACTCTGCCCCACACATAATAATCAATGGGGTTTCAGTCTGGGCAGGTAGGTAGCCATATGTAAGGGGTGATGTGCTGCCATAATCCTTTGCCTTCAGTTCATCTTTGATATTACAAGGAGTTTTGTTGATCTCTCACTCAACTCTTTGCCTCACACATAATAATCAATGGGGTTTCAGTCTGGGCAGGTAGGTAGCCATATGTAAGGGGTGTGTTGCCATGAATCCTTGCCTTCAGTTCATCTTTGATATTACAAGGAGTTTTGTTGGTCTCTCACTCAACTCTGCCCCACACATAATAATCAATGGGGTTTCAGTCTGGGCAGGTAGGTAGCCATATGTAAGGGGTGATGTGCTGCCATAATCCTTGCCTTCAGTTCATCTTTGATATTACAAGGAGTTTTGTTGGTCTCTCACTCAACTCTGCCCCACACATAATAATCAATGGGGTTTCAGTCTGGGCAGGTAGGTAGCCATATGTAAGGGGTGATGTGCTGCCATAATCCTTGCCTTCAGTTCATCTTTGATATTACAAGGAGTTTTGTTGATCTCTCACTCAACTCTGCCCCACACATAATAATCAATGGGGTTTCAGTCTGGGCAGGTAGGTAGCCATATGTAAGGTGTGATAAATGCTGCCATAATCCTTGCCTTCAGTTCATCTTTGATATTACAAGGAGTTTTGTTGGTCTCTCACTCAACTCTGCCCCACACATAATAATCAATGGGGTTTCAGTCTGGGCAGGTAGGTAGCCATATGTAAGGGGTGATGTGCTGCCATAATCCTTGCCTTCAGTTCATCTTTGATATTACAAGGAGTTTTGTTGATCTCTCACTCAACTCTGCCCCACACATAATAATCAATGGGGTTTCAGTCTGGGCAGGTAGGTAGCCATATGTAAGGGGTGATGTGCTGCCATAATCCTTGCCTTCATTCATCTTTGATATTACAAGGAGTTTTGTTGGTCTCTCACTCAACTCTGCCCCACACATAATAATCAATGGGGGTTTCAGTCTGGGCAGGTAGGTAGCCATATGTAAGGGGTGATGTGCTGCCATAATCCTTGCCTTCAGTTCATCTTTGATATTACAAGGAGTTTTGTTGGTCTCTCACTCAACTCTGCCCCACACATAATAATCAATGGGGTTCAGTCTGGGCAGGTAGGTAATATATGTAAGGGGTGATGCTGCCATAATCCTTGCCTTCAGTTCATCTTTGATATTACAAGGAGTTTTGTTGATCTCTCACTCAACTCTGCCCCACACATAATAATCAATGGGGTTTCAGTCTGGGCAGGTAGGTAGCCATATGTAAGGGGTGATGTGCTGCCATAATCCTTGCCTTCAGTTCATCTTTGATATTACAAGGAGTTTTGTTGGTCTCTCACTCCAACTCTGCCCCACACATAATAATCAATGGGGTTTCAGTCTGGGCAGGTAGGTAGCCATATGTAAGGGGTGATGTGCTGCCATAATCCTTGCCTTCAGTTCATCTTTGATATTACAAGGAGTTTTGTTGGTCTCTCACTCAACTCTGCCCCACACATAATAATCAATGGGGTTTCAGTCTGGGCAGGTAGGTAGCCATATGTAAGGGGTGATGTGCTGCCATAATCCTTGCCTTCAGTTCATCTTTGATATTACAAGGAGTTTTGTTGGTCTCTCACTCAACTCTGCCCCACACATAATAATCAATGGGGTTTCAGTCTGGGCAGGTAGGTAGCCATATGTAAGGGGTGATGTGCTGCCATAATCCTTGCCTTCAGTTCATCTTTGATATTACAAGGAGTTTTGTTGGTCTCTCACTCAACTCTGCCCCACACATAATAATCAATGGGGTTTCAGTCTGGGCAGGTAGGTAGCCATATGTAAGGGGTGTGCTGCCATAATCCTTGCCTTCAGTTCATCTTTGATATTACAAGGAGTTTTGTTGGTCTCTCACTCCAACTCTGCCCCACACATAATAATCAATGGGGTTTCAGTCTGGGCAGGTAGGTAGCCATATGTAAGGGGTGATGTGTCGCCATAATCCTTGCCTTCAGTTCATCTTTGATATTACAAGGAGTTTTGTTGGTCTTCACTCAACTCTGCCCCACACATAATAATCAAGGGGGTTTCATTCTTGGGCAGGTAGGTAGCCATATGTAAGGGGTGATGTGCTGCCATAATCCTTGCCTTCAGTTCATCTTTGATATTACAAGGAGTTTTGTTGGTCTCTCACTCAACTCTGCCCCACACATAATAATCAATGGGGTTTCAGTCTGGGCAGGTAGGTAGCCATATGTAAGGGGTGATGCTGCCATAATCCTTGCCTTCAGTTCATCTTTGATATTACAAGGAGTTTTGTTGGTCTCTCACTCAACTCTGCCCCACACATAATAATCAATGGGGTTTCAGTCTGGGCAGGTAGGTAGCCATGTAAGGGGTGATGTGCTGCCATAATCCTGGCTTCAGTTCATCTTTGATATTACAAGGAGTTTTGTTGGTCTCACTCAACTCTGCCCCACACATAATAATCAATGGGGTTTCAGTCTGGGCAGGTAGGTAGCCATATGTAAGGGGTGATGTGCTGCCATAATCCTTGCCTTCAGTTCATCTTTGATATTACAAGGAGTTTTGTTGGTCTCTCACTCAACTCTGCCCCACACATAATAATCAATGGGGTTTCAGTCTGGGCAGGTAGGTAGCCATATGTAAGGGGTGATGTGCTGCCATAATCCTTGCCTTCAGTTCATCTTTGATATTACAAGGAGTTTTGTTGGTCTCTCACTCAACTCTGCCCCACACATAATAATCAATGGGGTTTCAGTCTGGGCAGGTAGGTAGCCATATGTAAGGGGTGATGTGCTGCCATAATCCTTGCCTTCAGTTCACATTTTTGATATTACAAGGAGTTTTGTTGGTCTCTCACTCAACTCTGCCCCACACATAATAATCAATGGGGTTTCAGTCTTGGGCAGGTAGGTAGCCATATGTAAGGGGTGATGTGCTGCCATAATCCTTGCCTTCAGTTCATCTTTGATATTACAAGGAGTTTTGTTGGTCTCTCACTCAACTCTGCCCCACACATAATAATCAATGGGGTTTCAGTCTGGGCAGGTAGGTAGCCATATGTAAGGGGTGATGTGCTGCCATAATCCTTGCCTTCAGTTCATCTTTGATATTACAAGGAGTTTTGTTGGTCTCTCACTCAACTCTGCCCCACACATAATAATCAAGGGGGTTTCATTCTGGGCAGGTAGGTAGCCATATGTAAGGGGTGATGTGCTGCCATAATCCTTGCCTTCAGTTCATCTTTGATATTACAAGGAGTTTGTTGGTCTCTCACTCAACTCTGCCCCACACATAATAATCAATGGGGTTTCAGTCTGGGCAGGTAGGTAGCCATATGTAAGGGGTGATGTGCTGCCATAATCCTTGCCTTCAGTTCATCTTTGATATTACAAGGAGTTTTGTTGGTCTCTCACTCAACTCTGCCCCACACATAATAATCAATGGGGTTTCAGT
>JBBBDQ010023774.1:0-13506 GCA_037127315.1 Ascarosepion bandense
TTTTCAATCTTTGACTGCCAGTGGTAAATAAATTCTGTTCAAATAAATTTGTAGTAAATGGTAGGAGTAATATTAGCAATTTCCTTATAACAAAACTAGTTTTCAATCTTTGACTGCCAGTGGTAAATAAATTCTGTTCAAATAAATTTGTAGTAAATGGTAGGAGTAATATTAGCAATTTCCTTATAACAAAACTAGTTTTCAATCTTTGACTGCCAGTGGTAAATAAATTCTGTTCAAATAAATTTGTAGTAAATGGTAGGAGTAATATTAGCAATTTCCTTATAACAAAACTAGTTTTCAATCTTTGACTGCCAGTGGTAAATAAATTCTGTTCAAATAAATTTGTAGTAAATGGTAGGAGTAATATTAGCAATTTCCTTATAACGAAACTAGTTTTCAATCTTGACTGCCAGTGGTAAATAAATTCTGTTAAAATAAATTTGTAGTAAATGGTAGGAGTAATATTAGCAATTTCCTTATAACAAAACTAGTTTTCAATCTTTGACTGCCAGTGGTAAATAAATTCTGTTAAAATAAATTTGTAGTAAATGGTAGGAGTAATATTAGCAATTTCCTTATAACAAAACTAGTTTTCAATCTTTGACTGCCAGTGGTAAATAAATTCTGTTCAAATAAATTTGTAGTAAATGGTAGGAGTAATATTAGCAATTTCCTTTTAACAAAACTAGTTTTCAATCTTTGACTGCCAGTGGTAAATAAATTCTGTTCAAATAAATTTGTAGTAAATGGTAGGAGTAATATTAGCAATTTCCTTATAACGAAACTAGTTTTCAATCTTTGACTGCCAGTGGTAAATAAATTCTGTTCAAATAAATTTGTAGTAAATGGTAGGAGTAATATTAGCAATTTCCTTATAACAAAACTAGTTTTCAATCTTTGACTGCCAGTGGTAAATAAATTCTGTTCAAATAAATTTGTAGTAAATGGTAGGAGTAATATTAGCAATTTCCTTATAACAAAACTAGTTTTCAATCTTTGACTGCCAGTGGTAAATAAATTCTGTTCAAATAAATTTGTAGTAAATGGTAGGGGTAATATTAGCAATTTCCTTTTAACAAAACTAGTTTTCAATCTTTGACTGCCAGTGGTAAATAAATTCTGTTCAAATAAATTTGTAGTAAATGGTAGGAGTAATATTAGCAATTTCCTGATAACGAAACTAGTTTTCAATCTTTGACTGCCAGTGGTAAATAAATTCTGTTCAAATAAATTTGTAGTAAATGGTAGGAGTAATATTAGCAATTTCCTTATAACAAAACTAGTTTTCAATCTTTGACTGCCAGTGGTAAATAAATTCTGTTCAAATAAATTTGTAGTAAATGGTAGGAGTAATATTAGCAATTTCCTTATAACAAAACTAGTTTTCAATCTTTTTGACTGCCAGTGGTAAATAAATTCTGTTAAAATAAATTTGTAGTAAATGGTAGGGGTAATATTAGCAATTTCCTTTAACAAAACTAGTTTTCAATCTTTGACTGCCAGTGGTAAATAAATTCTGTTCAAATAAATTTGTAGTAAATGGTAGGAGTAATATTAGCAATTTCCTTATAACGAAACTAGTTTTCAATCTTTGACTGCCAGTGGTAAATAAATTCTGTTCAAATAAATTTGTAGTAAATGGTAGGAGTAATATTAGCAATTTCCTTATAACAAAACTAGTTTTCAATCTTTGACTGCCAGTGGTAAATAAATTCTGTTCAAATAAATTTGTAGCAAATGGTAGGAGTAATATTAGCAATTTCCTTATAACAAAACTAGTTTTCAATCTTTGACTGCCAGTGGTAAATAAATTCTGTTAAAATAAATTTGTAGTAAATGGTAGGGGTAATATTAGCAATTTCCTTTAACAAAACTAGTTTTCAATCTTTGACTGCCAGTGGTAAATAAATTCTGTTCAAATAAATTTGTAGTAAATGGTAGGAGTAATATTAGCAATTTCCCTTATAACAAAACTAGTTTTCAATCTTTGACTGCCAGTGGTAAATAAATTCTGTTCAAATAAATTTGTAGTAAATGGTAGGAGTAATATTAGCAATTTCCTTATAACGAAACTAGTTTTCAATCTTTGACTGCCAGTGGTAAATAAATTCTGTTAAAATAAATTTGTAGTAAATGGTAGGAGTAATATTAGCAATTTCCTTATAACAAAACTAGTTTTCAATCTTTGACTGCCAGTGGTAAATAAATTCTGTTCAAATAAATTTGTAGTAAATGGTAGGAGTAATATTAGCAATTTCCTTATAACAAAACTAGTTTTCAATCTTTTGACTGCCAGTGGTAAATAAATTCTGTTCAAATAAATTTTGTAGTAAATGGTAGAGTAATATTAGCAATTTCCTTATAACAAAACTAGTTTTCACAATCTTGACTGCCAGTGGTAAATAAATTCTGTTCAAATAAATTTGTAGTAAATGGTAGGAGTAATATTAGCAATTTCCTTATAACAAAACTAGTTTTCAATCTTTGACTGCCAGTGGTAAATAAATTCTGTTCAAATAAATTTGTAGTAAATGGTAGGAGTAATATTAGCAATTTCCTTATAACAAAACTAGTTTTCAATCTTTGACTGCCAGTGGTAAATAAATTCTGTTCAAATAAATTTGTAGTAAAATGGTAGGAGTAATATTAGCAATTTCCTTATAACAAAACTAGTTTTCAATCTTGACTGCCAGTGGTAAATAAATTCTGTTAAAATAAATTTGTAGTAAATGGTAGGAGTAATATTAGCAATTTCCTTATAACAAAACTAGTTTTCAATCTTTTGACTGCCAGTGGTAAATAAATTCTGTTCAAATAAATTTGTAGTAAATGGTAGGAGTAATATTAGCAATTTCCTTATAACAAAACTAGTTTTCAATCTTTGACTGCCAGTGGTAAATAAATTCTGTTAAAATAAATTTGTAGTAAATGGTAGGAGTAATATTAGTACTCTTATAACAAAACTAGTTTTCAATCTTTGACTGCCAGTGGTAAATAAATTCTGTTCAAATAAATTTGTAGTAAATGGTAGGAGTAATATTAGCAATTTCCTTATAACAAAACTAGTTTTCAATCTTTGACTGCCAGTGGTAAATAAATTCTGTTAAAATAAATTTGTAGTAAATGGTAGGAGTAATATTAGCAATTTCCCTTATAACAAAACTAGTTTTCAATCTTTGACTGCCAGTGGTAAATAAATTCTGTTAAAAGAATTTGTAGTAAATGGTAGTGGGAGTAATATTAGCAATTTCCCTTTAACAAAACTAGTTTTCAATCTTTGACTGCCAGTGGTAAATAAATTCTGTTAAAATAAATTTGTAGTAAATGGTAGGAGTAATATTAGCAATTTCCTTATAACAAAACTAGTTTTCAATCTTTGACTGCCAGTGGTAAATAAATTCTGTTCAAATAAATTTGTAGTAAATGGTAGGAGTAATATTAGCAATTTCCTTATAACAAAACTAGTTTTCAATCTTTGACTGCCAGTGGTAAATAAATTCTGTTCAAATAAATTTGTAGTAAATGGTAGGAGTAATATTAGCAATTTCCTTATAACAAAACTAGTTTTCAATCTTTGACTGCCAGTGGTAAATAAATTCTGTTCAAATAAATTTGTAGTAAATGGTAGGGGTAATATTAGCAATTTCCTTAACAAAACTAGTTTTCAATCTTTGACTGCCAGTGGTAAATAAATTCTGTTCAAATAAATTTGTAGTAAATGGTAGGAGTAATATTAGCAATTTCCTTATAACAAAACTAGTTTTCAATCTTTGACTGCCAGTGGTAAATAAATTCTGTTAAAATAAATTTGTAGTAAATGGTAGGAGTAATATTAGCAATTTCCTTATAACAAAACTAGTTTTCAATCTTTGACTGCCAGTGGTAAATAAATTCTGTTCAAATAAATTTGTAGTAAATGGTAGGAGTAATATTGCAATTTCCCTTATAACAAAACTAGTTTTCAATCTTTGACTGCCAGTGGTAAATAAATTTCTGTTAAAATAAATTTGTAGTAAATGGTAGGAGTAATATTAGCAATTTCTTTATAACAAAACTAGTTTTCTCAATCTTTGACTGCCAGTGGTAACAAGCCTTTGTTAAAATAAATTTGTAGTAAATGGTAGGAGTAATATTAGCACTTCCTTTTAACAAAACTAGTTTTCAATCTTTGACTGCCAGTGGTAAATAAATTCTGTTAAAATAAATTTGTAGTAAATGGTAGGAGTAATATTAGTAATTTCCTTATAACAAAACTAGTTTTCAATCTTTGACTGCCATGGGTAATAAATTCTGTTCAAATAAATTTGTAGTAAATGGTGGTGGAGTAATATTAGCAATTTCCTTATAACAAAACTAGTTTTCAATCTTTTGACTGCCAGTGGTAAATAAATTCTGTTAAAGAATTTGTAGTAAATGGTAGGAGTAATATTAGCAATTTCCTTATAACAAAACTAGTTTTCAATCTTTGACTGCCAGTGGTAAATAAATTCTGTTAAAATAAATTTGTAGTAAATGGTAGGGGTAATATTAGCAATTTCCTTATAACAAAACTAGTTTTCAATCTTTGACTGCCAGTGGTAATAAATTTGCTCAAATAAATTTGTAGTAAATGGTAGGAGTAATATTAGCAATTTCCTTATAACAAAACTAGTTTTCTCAATCTTTGACTGCCAGTGGTAAATAAATTCTGTTAAAATAAATTTGTAGTAAATGGTAGGAGTAATATTAGCAATTTCCTTATAACAAAACTAGTTTTCAATCTTTGACTGCCAGTGGTAAATAAATTCTGTTCAAATAAATTTGTAGTAAATGGTAGGAGTAATATTAGCAATTTCCTTATAACAAAACTAGTTTTCAATCTTTGACTGCCAGTGGTAAATAAATTCTGTTCAAATAAATTTGTAGTAAATGGTAGGAGTAATATTGAAGAATTTCCTATAACAAAACTAGTTTTCAATCTTTGACTGCCAGTGGTAAATAAATTCTGTTCAAATAAATTTGTAGTAAATGGTAGGGGTAATATTAGCAATTTCCTTATAACAAAACTAGTTTTCAATCTTTGACTGCCAGTAAATAAATTCTGTTCAAATAAATTTGTAGTAAATGGTAGAGTAATATTAGCAATTTCCTTATAACAAAACTAGTTTTCAATCTTTGACTGCCAGTGGTAATAAATTCTGTTCAAATAAATTTGTAGTAAAATGGGTAGGGGTAATATTAGCAATTTCCTTATAACAAAACTAGTTTTCAATCTTTGACTGCCAGTGGTAAATAAATTCTGTTCAAATAAATTTGTAGTAAATGGTAGAGTAATATTAGCAATTTCCTTATAACAAAACTAGTTTTCAATCTTTGACTGCCAGTGGTAAATAAATTGTGTTCAAATAAATTTGTAGTAAATGGTAGGAGTAATATTAGCAATTTCCTTATAACAAAACTAGTTTTCAATCTTTGACTGCCAGTGGTAAATAAATTGTGTTCAAATAAATTTGTAGTAAATGGTAGGGGTAATATTAGCAATTTCCTTATAACAAAACTAGTTTTCAATCTTTGACTGCCAGTGGTAACAAATTCTGTTCAAATAAATTTGTAGTAAATGGTAGGAGTAATATTAGCAATTTCCTTATAACAAAACTAGTTTTCAATCTTTGACTGCCAGTGGTAAATAAATTGTGTTCAAATAAATTTGTAGTAAATGGTAGGAGTAATTATTAGCATCTCTTTATAACAAACTAGTTTTCTTTAATCTTTGACTGCCAGTGGTAAATAAATTGTGTTCAAATAAATTTGTAGTAAATGGTAGGAGTAATATTAGCACTTCTTATAACAAAACTAGTTTTCAATCTTTGACTGCCAGTGGTAAATAAATTGTGTTCAAATAAATTTGTAGTAAATGGTAGGAGTAATATTAGCAATTTCCTTTTAACAAAACTAGTTTTCAATCTTTGACTTACAGTGGTAACAAATTCTGTTCAATAAATTTGTGGTAATGGTAGGAGTAATATTAGCAATTTCCTTATAACAAAACTAGTTTTCAATCTTTGACTGCCAGTGGTAAATAAATTCTCTGTTCAAATAAATTTGTAGTAAATGGTAGGAGTAATATTAGCAATTTCCTTATAACAAAACTAGTTTTCAATCTTTGACTGCCAGTGGTAAATAAATTCTGTTCAAATAAATTTGTAGTAAATGGTAGAGTAATATTAGCAATTTCCTTATGTCAAAACTAGTTTTCAATCTTTGACTGCCAGTGGTAAATAAATTGTGTTCAAATAAATTTGTAGTAAATGGTAGGAGTAATATTACAATTTCCTTATAACAAAACTAGTTTTCAATCTTTGACTGCCAGTGGTAAATAAATTGTGTTCAAATAAATTTGTAGTAAAATGGTAGGAGTAATATTAGCAATTTCCTTATAACAAAACTAGTTTTCAATCTTTGACTGCCAGTGGTAAATAAATTCTGTTCAAATAAATTTGTAGTAAATGGTAGGAGTAATATTAGCAATTTCCTTATAACAAAACTAGTTTTCAATCTTTGACTGCCAGTGGTAAATAAATTTGCTCAAATAAATTTGTAGTAAATGGTAGGAGTAATATTAGAAAATTTCTATAACAAAACTAGTTTTCAATCTTGACTGCCAGGTAAATAAATTCAATTAAAATAAATCTGTAGTAAATGGTAGGAGTAATATTAGCAATTCTCTTATAACAAAAACTAGTTTTCAATTCGACTGCCAGTGGTAAATAATTGTGTTCAAATAAATTTGTAGTAAATGGTAGGAGTAATATTAGCAATTTCCTTTTAACAAAACTAGTTTTCAATCTTTGACTGCCAGTGGTAAATAACCTCTGTTCAAATAAATTTGTAGTAAATGGTAGGAGTAATATTAGCAATTTCCTTATAACAAAACTAGTTTTCAATCTTTGACTGCCAGTGGTAAATAAATTCTGTTCAAATAAATTTGTAGTAAATGGTAGGAGTAATATTAGCAATTTCCTTATAACAAAACTAGTTTTCAATCTTTGACTGCCAGTGGTAAATAAATTCTGTTCAAATAAATTTGTAGTAAATGGTAGGAGTAATATTAGTAATTTCCCTATAACAAAACTAGTTTTCAATCTTTGACTGCCAGTGGTAAATAAATTGTGTTCAAATAAATTTGTAGTAAATGGTAGGAGTAATATTAGCAATTTTATAACAAAACTAGTTTTCAATCTTTGACTGCCAGTGGTAAATAAATCTCTGTTAAAATAAATTTGTAGTAAATGGTAGGAGTAATATTAGCAATTTCCTTATAACAAAACTAGTTTTCAATCTTTGACTGCCAGTGGTAAATAAATTGTGTTCAAATAAATTTGTAGTAAATGGTAGGAGTAATATTATGCATTTCTTATAACAAAACTAGTTTTCAATCTTTGACTGCCAGTGGTAAATAAATTGTGTTCAAATAAATTTGTAGTAAATGGTAGGAGTAATATTAGCAATTTCCTTATAACAAAACTAGTTTTCAATCTTTGACTGCCAGTGGTAAATAAATTCTGTTCAAATAAATTTGTAGTAAATGGTAGAGTAATATTAGCAATTTCCTTATAACAAAACTAGTTTTCAATCTTTGACTGCCAGTGGTAAATAAATTCTGTTCAAATAAATTTGTAGTAAATGGTAGGAGTAATATTAGCAATTTCCTTATAACAAAACTAGTTTTCAATCTTTGACTGCCAGTGGTAAATAAATTCTGTTCAAATAAATTTGTAGTAAATGGTAGGAGTAATATTAGCAATTTCCTTATAACAAAACTAGTTTTCAATCTTTGACTGCCAGTGGTAAATAAATTGTGTTCAAATAAATTTGTAGTAAATGGTAGGAGTAATATTAGCAATTTCCTTTAACAAAACTAGTTTTCAATCTTTGACTGCCAGTGGTAAATAAATTCTGTTCAAATAAATTTGTAGTAAATGGTAGGAGTAAGATTAGCAATTTCCTTATAACAAAACTAGTTTTCAATCTTGACTGCCAGTGGTAACAAATTCTGTTCAAATAAAATTGTAGTAAATGGTAGGAGTAATATTAGCAATTTCCTTATAACAAAACTGGCTGGTGACTGCCAGTGGTAAATAAATTCTGTTCAAATAAATTTGTAGTAAATGGTAGGAGTAATATTAGCAATTTCCTTATAACAAAACTAGTTTTCAATCTTTGACTGCCAGTGGTAAATAAATTGTGTTCAAATAAATTTGTAGTAAATGGTAGGAGTAATATTAGCAATTTCCTTATAACAAAACTAGTTTTCAATCTTTGACTGCCAGTGGTAAATAACTTGTTAAAATAAATTGTAGTAAATGGTAGGAGTAATATTAGCAATTTCCTTATAACAAAACTAGTTTTCAATCTTTGACTGCCAGTGGTAAATAAATTCTGTTCAAATAAATTTGTAGTAAATGGTAGGAGTAATATTAGCAATTTCCTTATAACAAAACTAGTTTTCAATCTTTGACTGCCAGTGGTAAATAAATTCTGTCTAAATAAATTTGTAGTAAATGGTAGGAGTAATATTAGCAATTTCCTTATAACAAAACTAGTTTTCAATCTTTGACTGCCAGTGGTAAATAAATTCTGTTCAAATAAATTTGTAGTAAATGGTAGAGTAATATTAGCAATTTCCTTATAACAAAACTAGTTTTCAATCTTTGACTGCCAGTGGTAAATAAATTGTGTTCAAATAAATTTGTAGTAAATGGTAGGAGTAATATTAGCAATTTCCTTTATAACAAAACTAGTTTCTGAAATCTTTGACTGCCAGTGGTAAATAAATTCTGTTAAAAATAAATTTGTAGTAAATGGTGGGAGTGGTAATATTAGCAATTTCCTTATAACAAAACTAGTTTTCAATCTTTGACTGCCAGTGGTAAATAAATTCTGTTCAAATAAATTAAATGGTAGGAGTAATATTAGCAATTTCCTTATAACAAAACTAGTTTTCAATCTTTGACTGCCAGTGGTAAATAAATTCTGTTCAAATAAATTTGTAGTAAATGTAGGAGTAATATTAGCAATTTCCTTATAACAAACTAGTTTTCAATCTTTGACTGCCAGTGGTAAATAAATTGTGTTCAAATAAATTTGTAGTAAATGGTAGGAGTAATATTTAGCACTTCCCTTATAACAAAACTAGTTTTCAATCTTTGACTGCCAGTGGTAAATAAATTCTGTTAAAAATAAATTTGTAGTAAATGGTAGGAGTAATATTAGCAATTTCCTTATAAACAAAACTGAGTTTTCAATCTTTGACTGCCAGTGGTAAATAAATTCTGTTCAAATAAATTTGTAGTAAATGGTAGGAGTAATATTAGCAATTTCCCTTATAACAAAACTAGTTTTCAATCTTTGACTGCCAGTGGTAAATAAATTCTGTTCAAATAAATTTGTAGTAAATGGTAGGAGTAATATTAGCAATTTCCTTATAACAAAACTAGTTTTCAATCTTTGACTGCCAGTGGTAAATAAATTCTGTTAAAATAAATTTGTAGTAAATGGTAGGAGTAATATTAGCAATTTCCTTTATAACAAAACTAGTTTTCAATCTTTGACTGCCAGTGGTAAATAAATTCTGTTCAAATAAATTTCTGTAGTAAATGGTAGGAGTAATATTAGCAATTTCCTTATAACAAAACTAGTTTTCAATCTTTGACTGCCAGTGGTAAATAAATTGTGTTCAAATAAATTTGTAGTAAATGGTAGGAGTAATATTAGCAATTTTCATAACAAAACTAGTTTTCAATCTTTGACTGCCAGTGGTAAATAAATTCTGTTCAAATAAATTTGGTAGTAAATGGTAGGAGTAATATTAGCAATTTCCTATAACAAAACTAGTTTTCAATCTTTGACTGCCAGTGGTAAATAAATTCTGTTCAAATAAATTTGTAGTAAATGGTAGGAGTAATATTAGCAATTTCCTTATAACGAAACTAGTTTTCAATCTTTGACTGCCAGTGGTAAATAAATTCTGTTCAAATAAATTTGGGGTAATGTAGGAGTAATATTAGCAATTTCCTTATAACTAAACTAGTTTCTAATCTTGACTGCCAGTGGTAAATAAATTCTGTTAAAATAAATTTGTAGTAAATGGTAGGAGTAATATTAGCAATTTCCTTATAAATCTAAACTAGTTTTCAATCTTTGACTGCCAGTGGTAAATAAATTCTGTTAAAATAAATTTGTAGTAAATGGTAGGAGTAATATTAGCAATTTCCTTATAACGAAACTAGTTTTCAATCTTTGACTGCCAGTGGTAAATAAATTCTGTTAAAATAAATTTTATAAAATTATATATAATATTAGCAATTTCCTTATAACGAAACTAAGCCAATCTTTGACTGCCAGTGGTAAATAAATTCTGTTCAAATAAATTTGTAGTAAATGGTAGGAGTAACATTAGCAATTTATAATGAACTAGTTTTCACAATCTTTGACTGCCAGTGGTAAATAAATTCTGTTAAAATAAATTTGTAGTAAATGGTAGGAGTAATATTAGCAATTTATAACGAAAACTAGTTTTCAATCTTTGACTGCCAGTGGTAAATAAATTCTGTTAAAATAAATTTGTAGTAAATGGTAGGAGTAATATTAGCAATTTCCTTATAACGAAACTAGTTTTCAATTCGACTGCCAGTGGTAAATAAATTCTGTTCAAATAAATTTGTAGTAAATGGTAGGCGTAATATTAGCAATTTCCTTATAACAAAACTAGTTTTCAATCTTTGACTGCCAGTGGTAAATAAATTCTGTTCAAATAAATTTGTAGTAAATGGTAGGAGTAATATTAGCACTTTATAACAAAACTAGTTTTCAATCTTTGACTGCCAGTGGTAAATAAATTCTGTTCAAATAAATTTGTAGTAAATGGTAGGGTAATATTAGTAATTTCCCTTATAACAAAACTAGTTTTCAATCTTTGACTGCCAGTGGTAAATAAATTCTGTCTAAATAAATTTGTAGTAAATGGTAGGAGTAATATTAGCAATTTCTCATAACAAAACTAGTTTTCAATCTTTGACTGCCAAAAATAAATTCTGTTCAAATAAATTTGTAGTAAATGGTAGGAGTAATATTAGCAATTTCCTTATAACAAAACTAGTTTTCAATCTTTGACTGCCAGTGGTAAATAAATTCCTGTTAAAATAAATTTGTAGTAAATGGTAGAGTAATATTAGCAATTTCCTTATAACAAAACTAGTTTTCAATCTTTGACTGCCAGTGGTAAATAAATTCTGTTAAAATAAATTTGTAGTAAATGGTAGGAGTAATATTAGCAATTTCCTTATAACAAAACTAGTTTTCAATCTTTGACTGCCAGTGGTAAATAAATTCTGTTAAAATAAAACTGTAGTAAATGGTAGGAGTAATATTAGCAATTTTTTATAACAAACTAGTTTTCAATCTTTGATCGCCAGTGGTAATGGAATTCTGTTCAAATAAATTTGTAGTAAATGGTAGGAGTAATATTAGCAATTTCCTTATAACAAAACCAGTTTTCAATCTTTGACTGCCAGTGGTAAATAAATTCTGTTCAAATAAATTTGTAGTAAATGGTAGGAGTAATATTAGCAATTTCCTTATAACAAAACTAGTTTTCAATCTTTGACTGCCAGTGGTAAATAAATTCTGTTCAAATAAATTTGTAGTAAATGGTAGGAGTAATATTAGCAATTTCCTTATAACAAAACTAGTTTTCAATCTTTGACTGCCAGTGGTAAATAAATCTGTTAAATAAATTTGTAGTAAATGGTAGGAGTAATATTAGCAATTTCCCTTATAACAAAACTAGTTTTCAATCTTTGACTCACAGTGGTAATAAATTCTGTTCAAATAAATTTGTAGTAAATGGTAGGAGTAATATTAGCAATTTCCCTTATAACAAAACTAGTTTTCAATCTTTGACTGCCAGTGGTAAATAAATTCTGTTCAAATAAATTTGTAGTAAATGGTAGGAGTAATATTAGCAATTTCCTTATAACAAAACTAGTTTTCAATCTTTGACTGCCAGTGGTAAATAAATTCTGTTCAAATAAATTTGTAGTAAATGGTAGGAGTAATATTAGCAAATTTCCTTATAACAAAACTAAGCCAATCTTTGACTGCCAGTGGTAAATAAATTCTGTTCAAATAAATTTGTAGTAAATGGTAGGAGTAATATTAGCAATTTCCTTATAACAAACCAGTTTTCAATCTTTGACTTGCCAGTGGTAAATAAATTCTGTTCAAATAAATTTGTAGTAAATGGTAGGAGTAATATTAGCAATTTCCTTATAACAAACTAGTTTTCAATCTTTGACTGCCAGTGGTAATAAATTCTGTTCAAATAAATTTGTAGTAATGGTAGGAGTAATATTAGCAATTTCCTTATAACAAAACTAGTTTTCAATCTTTGACTGCCAGTGGTAACAAATTCTGTTAAAATAATTTGTAGTAAATGGTAGGAGTAATATTAGCAATTTCCTTATAACGAAACTAGTTTTCAATCTTTGACTGCCAGTGGTAAATAAATTCTGTTCTAAATAAATTTGTAGTAAATGTAGGAGTAATATTAGCAATTTCCTTATAACGAAACTAGTTTTCAATCTTTGACTGCCAGTGGTAAATAAATTCTGTTAAAATAAATTTGTAGTAAATGGTAGGAGTAATATTAGCAATTTTGCAACGAAATCCAGCTTTTCAATCTTTGACTGCCAGTGGTAAATAAATTTTGTTAAAATAAATTTGTAGTAAATGGTAGGAGTAATATTAGCAATTTCCTTATAACGAAACTAGTTTTCAATCTTTGACTGCCAGTGGTAAATAAATTCTGTTCAAATAAATTTGTAGTAAATGGTAGGAGTAATATTAGCAATTTCCTTATAACAAAACTAGTTTTCAATCTTTGACTGCCAGTGGTAAATAAATTCTGTTCAAATAAATTTGTAGTGAAATGGTAGGAGTAATATTACAATTTCCTTATAACAAAACTAGTTTTCAATCTTTGACTGCCAGTGGTAAATAAATTCTGTTCAAATAAATTTGTAGTAAATGGTAGGAGTAATATTAGCAATTTCCTTATAACAAAACTAGTTTTCAATCTTTGACTGCCAGTGGTAAATAAATTCTGTTCAAATAAATTTGTAGTAAATGGTAGGGGTAATATTAGCAATTTCCCTTATAACAAAACTAGTTTTCAATCTTTGACTGCCAGTGGTAAATAAATTCGTTCAAATAAATTTGTAGTAAATGGTAGGAGTAATATTAGCAATTTCCTTATAACGAAACTAGTTTTCAAATCTTTGACTGCCAGTGGTAAATAAATTCTGTTCAAAATAAATTTGTAGTAAATGGTAGGAGTAATATTAGCAATTTCCTTATAACGAAACTAGTTTTCAATCTTTGACTGCCAGTGGTAAATAAATTCTGTTCAAATAAATTTGTAGTAAATGTAGGAGTAATATTAGCAATTTCCTTATAACGAAATTA